>JAHRHZ010000248.1:3812318-3843519 GCA_024137785.1 Ginglymostoma cirratum | reverse complement strand
GGCAATTTGGCACAGCCATTCCATCTAACCTGCAAACCCTGGACGCTATGGGCAATTTGGCACAGCCATTCCATCTAACCTGCAAACCCTGGACACTATGGGCAATTTGGAACGGCCAATTCATTTAACTTTGTCAGGATGCACAACCTACACTTGTCTACGTGCACCACACCTGGTCCCAGCTTGCTCTGCATTTCACTAAGCTTAGTGTTTGAAAAGTGCGACAACAATGCTGAGAATGACATTAAATTTTTATAAAAGCAGCATGGGAAAAGTTATATTCCAGTCATGTAATATAATTTGTCATAACTATACAATCAATATAGCGCCTAAGCTTTTAAAAAGACAAATAGTGCTTTACACTATAGACGCTACTGTATTGCCATTTCGCTTTTGAACAGGTTTTACGTGCCTCTTGTACAATCTGCCAAGGGTCAGCCTTTCTGATTTGAGTTTTGAAACATCCAGACATAATGATAATAGACAAACACAGGCACACACAGAATGGGGGAATGGAGTATTACAGCATAGAACAAAAAGCTATTCAGAAAAATCAAACCTGATTCTTTTTCACATCATCAACCATCTATGCTAATATTCATTTAATTCCCATATCCTGAACTATTATAATCTGACACTCTTAGAAGAATTAACGGAGAAATTTGAAGTCTTTTTTCAAAAAAAAAACTCATTTGGGCCTGCGCTACCATTCTCATTTTAAACAATTTTATCTTTTTGTGTTCACAGGGTGATGTTAAACTTGGAAAATGAAATAGTTTCCCATTGTTAGAATCTCATGCTTGAGCAGAATAAATACAGCACTGTGAGCCACAGAGAAATGTAGCCTCTACACTACCCCAAATATTTAGCTCAGTACCTATATCAGTATAGTGCCTGCTCCTGTATCCATACAGTATTTCATTAGCTCCACAGCAGCCATCACGAAGTGATTCCAATATATTATTGTTAATTACAGTACAGTCTCACACTAATGTGCGTTAGACGTAGTTCCTTTACTTGCATGTGATGGAGTTCTGGCAGGTGAAAGGACTGTATACCAGCTCACTGCATCATCCATCAGTTTCTATTTTGATGGAGAATGGACAAAGAGAGGTCAGTGGAGTCCCTGCTATTGAGTGTACCCCAATGACTTCTTTATACAGCAGAGGAGACAGCCATTCAGCCTATTGCCTTTGGTCCTTGCAAGAATGATTTAACTAGTTTCACTTCTCTGCTCATTCCCCACATATTTTCCTTTTCAAGCAGAGATCAAATTTATTTTGCAAGTTACCGTTGAATCTGCTTCTACCATCAGCCAGCGAATTCCAGATTATAATTCAGAAAAAAATTCTCCCCATTTTCTCCTCTGTCTAGTCTCGAGGAGAAAGTGATTTTATTGAAACGATGGACAAGGTTCCCATGTCATTGGCGAATAATTTCAATGACCAGCTGTCAATCACTTGTCCCCAGGGGCCACTGTCTTCCTTTTCCATTCACTGAAGTAAGCAGAGCTCCTCATTTTCAATCTCTTCTGTTTCTTCATCTTCCTTCAAGGTGTTGCCTGCCTCTTCGTTTGACCCTGCATCTGTGCTGGTCACCTTCTCCTGGAGCTTCGTGAGTAGGTCACGGCTCTCGCTGGTTGGTAGGTTGCTCAGGTAGTATTGTGGTGCTAACTCAATCAGCCTAGAGGAAAGAAAGAAAAAAGCAAAATCTAACAGTCTCATATTAGAAATTACAGCTTCAGTCTGAGTTACTCTTTGATAACTAGTGCTTCAGCCTGTATCATCTTTCCTGATTAAAAACAGTTTGTAATTAACTGGTTCTGAATTATTACTTGCTTCTATAATTGAATAAAAAAACATTAATGCTCCACCTGAGCCTTCTTTCTCCCTTCTTCATCTAACCCCATCAACACAGGTCTTGGTTCTGCTATCATCCCAATAAACGTTTTCTGTTTGCACATCCTTCACTGCCACATATCCTACATATAATCAAGATCAGAACTACTGACGTGACTCTAAATGTGAGTTAACCAAGATTAGTGACAAGTTTAATAATTATGGCTTTTCAATTCTAATCCCTTGGAAATTGATTCCTTTTTTTTGGTTTGTTTTCAAAAGAATGGCATCAGCCTGCATTGTTACTATGAGTTTTGTGCATCTCTGATCCCTCTATCCAATTAAGCTGTGTGCCAAAGGAGGATGTTCTTTCTATCAAAATGTTCCCCCTCACGTCATCTTTGTCAAGGAGCTGGCCATGTGGTTGTAAAATATACATGTCATTTCTCCAACATAGCAACATGATGATTTTAAAAAATTCAATCTGACAGTTCAAGAAAACGTCATTACACCATTACTATGTATTTCATTACTATATCTAGCTCCAAAAAAAAAACAAAAAAAATTGCTCCAATATCACAGGCCCCCATCTCCTGCTTCGGATTTATACCTGGATATAATTTCTTTTGTCAGCTCAACACTCAGACAAGGACGAAGTGACTATAAATCCAAACTAAAACAAAATGGCAAAGTTACAGTCTGTGTCTGGAAACCACTGTTCACCAAATAATACTTTGGAAGGAAGTGGGTACAGCAACCGGCAATGAATATTTTAAGGTGATATGACAAAACAACTCAGACATCAAATTGCAGAGTATAAAGCAACTTCAAGATTACAGCTATAGCAAATAGCCGTTAAGACAAATTCAGAAAAGGGAAGATCCCGCCTGACCAACGCCCTAACCTTTTTTCAGGAAGTGATACCCCAAGCGAACTCTGGAAAACCCTATGATGTAGCCTAACTACACTAGCAAAACCTCTGTCGCAGTGTCATACGAGGAAGAAACTAGGAGTGAGGTTCAAGGTAAAACCTCGAGTTGGCTGAAGTGGAATAGTTGGTACCAAGGTTGGACTGTGGTGCTAGATGTAGGTCCCACAGATCAGTTAATAGATTCTTCCCATTTCTAGCAATATTAAAAACTTGAAATCGAAACTAAATATAACACTAAATCATTCGTCAAAACAGCACAGTAGATGGGGATGCCATGATCAATTGATGAATGATAGAGATAACAAGGTGTGGAGCTAGATGAACACAGCAGGCCAAGCAGCATCATAGGAGCAGGAAAGCTTGACGTTTTGGGCCTAGGCCCTTCATCAGAAATGGGGGAGGGGAAGAGGGTTCTGAAATAAATAGACTGGGGGGGGGGGGGGGAGGCGGATAGAAGATGGATAGAGGAGGGGATAGGTGGAGAGGAGACAGACAAGTCAAAGAGGCAGGGATGGAGCTAGTAAAAGGTGAGTGTAGGTGGGGAGGTAGGGAGGAGATAGGTCAGTCTAGGGAGGGCGGGATGAGGTTAGTAGATAGGAGATAGGGGTGGGGCTTGAAGTGGGAGGAGGGGATAGGTGGGAGAAAGGACAGGTTAGGGAGGCGGGGACATGCTGGGCTGGTTTTGGGATACGGTAGGGAGAGGGGAGATTTTGAAGCTTGTGAAATCCACATTGATACCATTGGGCTGCAGGGTTCCCAAGCGGAATGAGTCGCTGTTCCTGCAACCTTTGGGTGGCATCGTTGTGGCACTGCAGGAGGCCCAGGATGGACATGTCGTCTGAGGAATGGGAGGGGGAGTTGAAATGGTTCGCGACTGGGAGGTGCAATTGTTTTGTTGCGAACCAAGTGCAGGTGTTCTGCAAAGCGGTCCCCAAGCCTTCGCTTGGTTTCCCTGATGTAGAGGAAGCCACAACGGGAACAGCGGATGCAGTATACCACATTGGCAGATGTGCAGGTGAACATCTGCCTGATATGGAAAGTCTTCTTGGGGCCTGGGATGGGGGTGAGGGAGGAGGTGTGTGGGCAGGTGTAGCGCTTCCTGCGGTTGCAGGGAAAAGTGCTGGGTGTGGTGGGGCTGGAGGGGATGTGGAGCGGACAAGGGAATCACGGAGAGAGTGGTCCCTCCGGAAAGCAGACAAGGGTGGGGAAGGAAAAATGTCTTTGGTGGTGGGGTCGGATTGCAGATGGCGGAAGTGTCAGAGAATGATGCGTTGGATCCGGGAGGCTGGTGGGGTGGTACGTGAGGACGAGGGGGATTCTTTTTTGGTTGTTATTGCGGGGACAGGGTGCGAGGGATGAGTTGTGGGAAATGCGGGAGACACGGTAGAGGGTGTTCTCGACCACTGAGGGGGGTGAAGTTGCGGTCCTCGAAGAACGAGGACATCTGAGATGTATGGGAGTGGAATGCCACATCCTGGGAGCAGATGCGGCGGAGGCGAAGGAATTGGAAATAGGGGTTGCATTTTTGCAGGAAGGTGGGTGGGAGGAGGTGTATTCTAGGTAGCTGTGGGAGTCGGTGGGCTTGAAATGGATATCAGTTTCTAGGTGGTTACCCGAGATGGAGACAGAGGGGTCCAGGAAGGAGAGACAGGTGTTAGAGATGGTCCAGGTGAACTTCAGGTTGGGGTGGAAGGTGTTGGTGAAGTGGATGAACTGTTTGAGCTCCTAGTGGGAGCTCAAGGCGGCGCCAATACAGTCATCAATGTAACGGAGGAAGAGGTGGGGTTTAGGGCCAGTGTAGGTACGGAAGAGGGATTGTTCCACGTAACCTACAAAGAGGCAGGCATAGCTTGGGCCCATGCGGGTACCCATGGCCACCCCCTTTGTCTGTAGGAAGTGGGAGGAATTGAAAGAGAAGTGAGGACGAGTTCGGCTAAGCAGAAGAGGGTGTCAGTGGAGGGGGACTGGTCAGGTCTGCGGGACAGGAAGAAGCGGAGGGTCTTTAGGCCATCTGCATGGGGAATGCAGGTGTATAGGGACTGGACGCCCATAGTAAAAATGAGGTGTTGGGGACCGAGGAATTGGAAGTACATCTAGACATCAATGGATGAGTATTTTGTTTAGAACTGCTGGGAAGTGAAGGTTATCATGAAAACCCTACAAGTCAGCTTAAACGAAAAAATAAGTAATCATTTGAAGTGAGTCACTAGCAGCAAAATGAATTTAAATGTGGATGAACATCAGCCAACTTCACAGCTTTGGACTGTCAACCCAATCCTTTAACGATGACAAATCGCTGCAATACACTCCCAGCTTGTGTAGGATTATCTTTAGATTACCTTCCCTTCTTCCTCATTAGAAAATAGAATAGATAAAAATAATTATTCCAGATACATGAACTCAATGAAAGCATGACATGGTAACTGTCTCTCCTCAGTTCCCACAGACACACTAACGCTGAACAGTATGATGACTTAATAGTAGTCTTACATTTCAGGATGAATCTCTGAGACAACGCTGATGCAGTTGTCTTGGAAAATGGTAAAATCCTGATACAGGACCCAAGAGGGTGGCCGGGGCCGAGGCTTCCTGGTGAGGTAACACGATAAAGGATGCAGGTGAGCCACGTGCTTATGATTGAGCATCAGGTAATTCCCAGAACCATCCACGTCTCTTGCTACCTAAAAGCGGGGTGTGGTTTTCAGATGGAAGGGGGGGTAATGTTGGGGGGGGGGGGGGGGGGGGAAAAAGAGAGTGGTGGGTGCAGAGGGGAAAGAACAAAATTACCATAAGTAGTCAGTTAAATCAGTTAATAGGAGGGGGGAGTCAGGCACACAGGACATTTGTCCAAAAGATGAAATTATCTTTCTTTCTGTCTTTTTACCATCTTGGTATAACATAAAACCTTCTCAATCTTCCCGATCTTCCAATGCTCAATGCATTGTAGCAATGGAGGCGGATTAAGGGCCTTAAAATGGGCAATAATTGGTCACTTCAGGCCCACAACAGGGCTAAAAGAGGGTGGTGTACCTTACTCACCACTCTGAATTATGGTTACCAGGTGGGGGAGTGGGTAAGGCAGCAACGAGATAGTCTCCTACATTGCTACGGTGCCATCCACATCCCCCAAATGAGAACATGTTCAGTGAAGGTCCGTAAAATCCAGATCTGTTCATTATTGGCTTCGATTAGTTGAACTCAGATTGGGAATGCAGCTCTTTAGGTTACAATTCTCAGGAACAGTCTGTCAGAAATATACTTTGCTTGCTGATACTGGTCAGTTTTCTGAATGATTTCAGTTTATTTTTTGATTTTCAATTCATACCAAAGGTCAATCATTTCAAATTATAACAGCACCAGTGGAATACTGAACTAAAGGACGGAGAGAATATTCCAACATTGAAAATAAAGTTGAAAATACCTTTCATGGTCTATAATTGATTTTTGCAGCCTTTTCATTAGTCTGCATTGAAGCAGTCAGCAGCTGCAGTCTAAATGGTTTTAACAGAATGTAGCATTTGTCATAGATAGATGTGCTTTCCAACTATGCAGTGGGGCTTAGGCTAATAATTTCCATTGGTGTGGGCAACCAAGGGCTAAAATATTACAGAAAACATTTAGGGGCTTTGGTGTAGCACATACCTTGTGGAGGAACATCACCGCAGCATAACCATCAGAAGTTTTACTGGCAATGATGCACCAGTTCACTGGCAGAGCTTTTTTTGCAAGAGAAGGTTGACAGGAACTAGCATGCGACATAGCTGAAGCCCATGAAAAATCTTTAACAGTTGGAGGAGCAGTTGTGATGGCACAACATGATCACACACCTTAAGAAAGTAGCCAGAGATCAGGGCTCTCTTTATGTTAAGCACGTTTCCCTCCAGTCCGAAGTTCGATGGCGATATAGGTAGTTCAATCCTTTGCATCAGTTCAAGCAATTCATAGCGGACAACGTCAGCCAGCTTCAGAGCAGAGTAACTCAGATAATTCTTCAGACACCATGTTTCATCTTCATTATCTACAGGCAGATTTTACAGGGGTAATGCAATATTCACTGCTCTCTTGTCCAAGTAGTAAAACAAAACGGGACATATGCAGCATGCTAATTAGCATTTGAGAAAGAAACAGTAATTAAAACTTCAGGTGTACAGTCCTCCAATAAAAGTTGCACCTGAAAGGTTAAAACATCTTTCTCAGACACTGGTAGACAAACAGGAGGCTGGAAGAACACAGCAAGCCAGGCAGCATCTGGAGGAAAGCAGCAGTCAACGTTTTGGGTACAACCCTTCTTCAGGCCTGGACTTCTAGAGGAAGGGTTCTGAGGAAGGGTCACCAGACCCAAAAGATTGTTAACTCTGATTTTTTTCTTCACAGAGGCTGCCAGACCTACTCAGCTTTTCCAGCAACTTTGGTTTTTGTGCTGAAGAAGAAATGATAGAATTTACAATTAAGGCAACAAATATTAATTTGCTTATTTGCACATCAAAATTAGACATCAGTTAATTTGGCTAAGGGAGGTAAAGTACTAGAAAAGGAAGCACGAAGCAGTTTTAATTAAGCTATATATTGTTCACATTTCCGACTATTTTCTAGACAGACTAATAGCAGAGAGGTTGGTTACATTGATGTGTAAATTTGCATAATGACAATTCTGGAAAATAGTACACTCACTATTTTGGCATTCAAGGATCAGCATAAAGCAATTACAGATGAGATACAGTACAATGCTCTCTCTTTACTATCCTATTAGTATGTCCATGAACAAGCCTTAAAAAAGCACCTAATTAATGTCTGAATATGGCATTTTAACTTTCTCAATTTGACAGGGAGACTGTCAACTTAATTCTGAATTGGGGCAGCCAACTGCTGCAAGAATTGAATCACAGAATCCCTAGTGTGGAAGCAGCCGATTGAGTCCACACACACCCTTCGAGGAGCATCCCATCCAGACACACCGTCCACCCCATCTGCGTAACCCTGCATTGCCCATGGCTAATCCACTTAGCCTGCATATCCCTGGTCACAATAGGCAATTTAACATGGCGAATCCAGCCAACCTGAACATCTTTGGACTGTAGGAAGAAACTGGCGCACCTGGAGGAAATCCACATAGACACAGGGTGAATGTGCAAACTCCACACAGACTGTCACCTGAGGCTGGAATCAAACCTGCGTCCCTGGTGCTGAGAGACAGCAGGGCTAACTAGTGAGCCATAGTGTCACCCATAATTGGAAAAATTTCATTTCAGACAGAAGATTTCATGGCACTGTGTTAAATCTGGATAACACGCAACACTGCTGAAAAGAAAACCAAATAGAACATTTCAACTTTCACAATACTTTAATTACATTTCGAAGGAAAACACCTACACATTTGGGAATATTTGCTGGACTTTACACTGTAATTGAAATGTTCCCCATGTGTCAACGCCCTTCTGATGAGAATTGGCATTCTGTCCTTCTAACTGGGTTGCCACAAGATTAATCTTTTTGAAGCTATCTTGTAAAGACTGAAATGGGAGGATCTGTGTGTATCATAGACTTGTTTGACAAACAGACGGCCAAAAATGGAAATCTTGGGTGGAGCTGAAGCACATACCTTTGCGTATGTGCCATCGGCGCAGGTAGACACTGGTCTGCCTAAACAACTGAACTCCTTTGGGCAGGAACACACGGAACTCAAAAAAATAAATCGATTTTGCTCTCAGCTTGCTCTCAGGCCATTTAATTGGTCCAAACTACAACACTCCTACGACAGATTAAAACTTCACAATCAGAATTTCTAAAATTGGTGCAAGATGCAAAGTAGCACTTGCATTCACAAACACATTTGGACATAGACAAAATAGCCAAAGACATCGGAACCATTAATCCAGAATATGACAAAATTAAAATGAACCAGTGAAATTTTAGGAATATCCTCAGGAAAGTCTTCACACAAGGAATGATCAACATGTGGAATAAACCTCGAGATGGAGCAGTGGAGGCAAAGCCCTGGAATCAATTAACAAACACCAGGGTACTGTAGTGGCGCCAGCTTTAAATACCTCTCTGGGATTGCTGGCAAGCTACAGCTACAGGTACGGGAGTGCTACAGGTACTAATGCTGGGGTTGCAACTATTAATAATCTATATGGAAGATTTGATTTTATGGAAACACACAAAATCCTAAAGAAACTTAATGGGTTATACTGCTAAGATGTTTCCTCTTGTGGGGGTCCACAACCAGGGAACACAATTTGAACATTAGCAGTTACCTATGTAAGCATAAGGTGAGGGGAATTTTGTTTCTCTTTGAGGGTTGTAAATCTGGAATCCTAATCCCCACACAGCTGTGAGGATGGGTTATTGAATACATTCAAGGTTGTGTTGGACAGGTTTCCTACTGGCAAGGGAATAAAGGGTAATGAGGGGCAGATAGGAAGATGGAGTTGAGATTCTGAAAGAAGGGCATTTCCGTTAGAGTAATGCAAAGTTAATAACATTAGTAGGACAGGACGGTGGTTTAGTGGTAATGACACTGGGCTGGTAATCCAGGGTCTTAGGCTAATAGTGAAGTTTGAATTTTCTAAAAGCCTGGAATTAAAATCATGTAACCATTGTCAATTGTCATTAAAACACACTATGATTCTGTAACATTAGTGAACCAAGAGGCCATTCAGCCTATCACCTCTCCCAGACTCATCCCACACCCTATTCCCAATGGCTGATCCACCTAGCCAGCACACCCCTGGACACTACAGGGCAATTTAGCATGGTCAATCCACCCTAACTGGCACATCTTTGGACTGTGGGAGGAAACCAGAGCACCCGGTGGAAACATCACACAGACACAGGGAGATCATGCAAAATCCACACAGACAGTTACCAAAGACTGGAATCAAAACCGGCTTTCTGGTGCTGTGAGGCTAGAAACTGTGCCACTTGTTCTTTGGAGAAGGACATCTGCCATCTTTACCTGGTCTGGCCTATTCAGTACAATAAAACAGCCCAAAATGCCTCAGATGAAGAAAAGAAATCAAATCATTTAAACGTTCACAGTGGCTCAGTGGATAGCACTGCTGCCTCACAGCGTCAGGGACTATACCCTCAGGCGACTGTCTGCGTGGAGTTTGCACATTCTCCCCATGTTTGCGTGAGTTTCCTCCGGGTGCTCCAGTTTCCTCCCACAGTCCAAAGATGAGCAGGCTAGGTGGATTGGCCATGCTAAATTGCCTGTAGAGTCCAGTGTTATGTAAGTTAGGTGGGTTAGCCATGGGAAATGCAGGGTTACAGAGAAATGGTAGTGGGATGGGTTGGAATGGGATGATCTTCAGAGGGTCGGTGTAGACTTGTTGGGCTGATTGGCCCGTTTCCACACTGTAGGGATTCGATGATTCTATGGAGGGAGCAATGCAAGCTGCTGGCATAATAGAATGATCTTTCTGGCAGGGGTTGTGGGGTGATTGGAATAGGTGAAAAAGAGAAAAATAATAAGGACTTAATTGAAATAATATTGTTGTTTCAATACTTACGTTGTTTGAATGCATTGTAGACATTGATGAGAGTAAAATGATCCCCCTCAGGATGTAGAAGAATTCTCCTGCGAACGGCTGCAGCTTCCTCTAAATGCTTGGGTGGTGCAACAAAACATGGGGATGCTGAAGGAAAGGCAAATACTCAAGTCAGAGATGTCTTTGAAGCTCCCTTGTACAACAACCAGAAGTAGAGAGCAACACTATATAAATATCTGGCACATTTACTACTACAAACCATTGGTAATCATATTGGTTTGGAACCAGATAATTTTGCTTGAGATTTAGTATGCTTGATTATTGGTTAGGAAGTTTAACCAATGGCAGAAGTGCAATCTTTTTTAAACCATTTCAATACATAGTAAAAATTAGGGGACGGTGACGACTGCAGATGCTGGAAGCTGGAGTCAATAAAGTGGAGCTGGAAAAGCACAGCAGGTCAGACAGCATCCGAGGAGCAGGAAAGTCAACATTTCAGGCTGAAAAGTCCTGACAAAGGGTTTCGGCCCAAAACATTGACTTACCTGCTCCTCTGCTGCTGTCTGACCCGCTGTGCTTTTCCAGCTCCACATCTATTGACTACAGTAAAAATTATAACAGTGCAAGCTGTAGTAACTGGCCAGTGACAAATTCTTTTACAAAAAGAGAAAGTGCTGGAAAAACTCAGTAGGTCTGACAGTATCCGTCAAGAGTTAAACAAAGTTCATGTTATGAGTCTAATGCGCTATTTTGGATCTCCAGCATCTGGTGTATTTTGCTTTTATTTTAGTCATTTACATAAAATGAGGCAGCCAGCAATCCGTGGGGGTTGTGCTAAACGTGAGACAGGAAAGGTTGTAAAAAAACTGCACAGTTGCAGCTGGTTCCTGTTCTGTGGGTATCCTCCCCCTCTTTAAAATATTCAGTCCAGCGGTAGTCTGCACAAAAGATGGACACTAAGTTTTTTCTACTTGGTACTCTAATTCCGACAGTACCCAAATCAATCTGGTCAACTCTGCCACCTGGAAGGTCAAGTATGGCAGGTCTATGCCAGTGTCACCACCTCCAAGTCACACATCATCCCAACATGATCTTGAGATGTTGCCCTTTGTCATCACCTAGTCTGAATCGAAGTCCCTCCCCAAGAAGCACGCCAACAGTAGGTATATCACCAGATGTTCGCTGATGTTTGCACAATGTTCAGCACCACTTGTGACTCCTCAGAAACTGAAGCAGTCCATGTTCACATGCAACAAGATCTGGACAATATCCAGGCTTGGACTGACAATTGGCAAGTGATGCTCGTGTCACACAAATGCCAGGTTATGACCATCACTAATAAGAGAGAATCTAACCACCCTCCCTTGACATTCAGTGGTGTTACCATCACTGAAACCCCCACTATCAACATCCTGGAGGCTACCATTGACCAGAAACTCAACTGCACTCACCACATTAACACAGTGGCTACAAGAACAGGCCAGAAGCTAGGAATACTGTGGCGAGTAACTCACCTCCTGACTCCTCAAAGCCTGTCTGCCATCTACAAGGCATAAGTCAGGAGTGTGATGGAATAGTCCCTACTTTCCTGGATCAGTGAAGCCCCAACAACACAAGAAGCTTGACACCATCCAGGGCAAAGCAGCCTTATTGATTGGCGCTACATCCACAAGTATCCACTCCCTCCACCACCAATGCTCAGTGGTAATAGTGCGTGCTATCTACAAGATGCACTACAGAAATTCAAAGATCCTCAAACAGCACCTTCCAAACCCACGACTACTTCCATCTAGAAGGGTAAGGGCATCAGACATATGAGAACACCATTTCCAAGTTCCCCTCCAAGTCACTCACCATCCTGACTTGGAAATATAACGCCGTTCCTTCACTGTTGCTGGGTCAAAATCCTGGAATTCCATCCCTAATAGCATTGTGGGTCATCCCACAGCAGGAGGACTGCTGTGGTTCAAGAAGGCAGCTCACCTTCTCAAGGACAACTAGGGACAGGCAAGTAATGCTGGCCAGCCACATAACATCTTTTTTCAAATTACTTTTCCTGTACATTTCTGCCCTTAGAATATTCTTCCAACCAGTCTCTCCCTTCCCCATGTTTAAAATTCTTACCAATTGTATGCCATCTTGCAATGCAAAAATACAATGTGACGCATAATCAAAAGGTCATACATCAGTATTACATTGCACTTTGAACTATCAACATCTGTCTTGAGCCCTTAATTCATATCATGTCTAGATGCTTAAGATGTTCACAAACCATAATGGGTTAACACGTTTAAAATTAACAGGATAGCACTGTCAGAACCTTCTCCTCAAGACTTGGATCAGATGGAATCTCAGGAGTATAGCCACTCAAATATTGTCATTATAAACATACAGTGACTCAATTTCTGTTAATTCTAATATCCTAAAATGCAATATTATTGCACACTAGAAAAAAGAATTAGAAGCCCATCTTAAACAAAATTGTTTTTTCATGTCTGATTTTACTTCCTCTTCACTATCCCATCCATGAGAATGGGCCAGGAACTGCTATTCATTCATTTTGCATGTCTTTATCTGTCCTTAAATTTACTTGAATGGTGCTTTACAAGCCAAATCCAACAAGATCACCATTTATGGAATGCTCTGCACGTCCTATCAAAACGATAACCTCACACTTATCTATATTATACTCTGTATGCTCTGTTCTTGCCTACTCACTTGACCTGTCTAAAATAGGGTTGGGCAGTTTTTTCAGGGTCAAATACAACACCAAAGTTGTTTTAACAGCCTGCACGTAATCTGAAGCTGAACCAGACAAAGGGGACAACACTGTAGCAGGCTCCACTGTGGAGTGTTATGATCAGACGAAAGGAAGGTTAGCCTGGAACACAACCCTTCCATGCCATAGTGGTGATGTATAGGCCTACAGGTGCTATCACCTTCATATGTGACCTCTAAGCTGCAGCAGGTCAGGAGCGGAGATTACAAACACTGAACTTACAGAAGTCTTACCGCTCTTTGATGGTTTGCTCTTATTTTCAGAAAATAATACATATGCAAGAGATCTCTCCTGCCAACACCAACAAGTTAAATAAAACTAGCCGAGTAAGTCCAACTGAGCTGTACTTTGACTGTAAAATGATTGCTCTCGAGAAAGCAAACCCTGCCCCAAAAACCGGGTAGCTCACATAACTGAAAGGTGCAGTCCCTCACATCACTTTCCAGCATTTCCTAGATGATGGTTCTCAGACACAGGATGCAGAACAGTACAGCACAGGAACAGGCCCGTCAGCCCACCACGTCTGCACCGGCCATGATGCCATTCTAAACTAATCCCACCTGCCTGCATATGGTCTGTATCCCTCTATCCGCTGCCTGTTTGTGTCTAAATACCTCTTAAACTTTGCTATTCAATCTGCTTCTACCACCTCCCCTGGCAGCACATACCAGACACCTACCACCTTCTGTGCAAATATTTTCTTAGATCATCTCCTTCAAGTGTTCCCCCTCTCATCTTAAACCTACGCGCCCTAGTATTTCACACTTCCACCCTAGGGAAGAGACTGTGACTATCCACCCTATCCCTGCCTCCCAACTTGACAGACTATCAGGTTGTCCCTCGGCCTCCAACATTCAAGTGAAAACAATCCAACTTTGTCCAACCTCCCTTCATAGCTAAAACACTCCAATCCAGGCAAAATCCCAGTAAATCTCTTTTGTACTCTCTTCAAAGCCTCGACATCCTTCCTATAGTGTGGAAACCAGAACTGCACACAATACTTCAAATGTGGCCTAACTAAAGTCGTATACAGCTGCAACATGACTCGCCAACTTTTATACTCAATGCCCCAAATGATGAAGACAAGCATGCCGGGTGTTTCCTTTACCACTTTATTCACCCGTGTTGCCATTTTCAGGGCGATATGTACTTGGACCCCAAGATCCCTCTGGATATCAATGCTCCTAAGAGTTCTGCCATTAACTACATACTTTCCTGTGCATTTGACCTCCCAAAACGCATCACCACATGACTAATATCAGGGATGGATGGGGCTGGGTTGCCACAGAGGGAAATTTGAGCCACAAGTCAGTTCCAGAAATGAAAGTTAAGGGATCAAATATTTCTTTTGATACTTGTGATCTCTAGATTTTAACGCCAGTGCACTACTGAACAACCACTAAGTAGGCGGCTGAGGTAAATGGCTTGGAAATTTTGTTCCCTTTCTGGTACAGGCCCTTTCCACCCATGTGGAAAAGTCCTGGTAGGGGCCAACCCTTCGTGTTACAGTGAAAAAGGAGGGACATGACTGGGCCAAAATACCTATAATCCAACAACTACTGTACCCAATTACCATTAGGAATGTGGAAAAATTCACATGGAGATCTGGATAAGTAGAGTGTGAAACTGCTCCCACTACCCAAAGGGCAAAGAACCAGAGCGCACCGGAGCAGACTCATGAGTCGAACGCCCTAATTCTGTTCCTTCATCTATGATCTTGTGGATTTAAGGTGAATGGCAAAAATACTAGAAGCAACATGACTAGAAACTTTTATTTTAAGCTAGTAGCGGTTCAGATCTGAAAAACACTGCTTGAGGATATGACAGAAATATATTCTATCACGGACTTCAAAACAGAATTGAAGAATTACCTGAAAAAGAAATTTGCAGGGCTATGGCAAAAGGCAGAAGAATAGGAGTGGCTAACTTGCTCTCGCAACGAGTTGGTGCAGTCACTACAGGGGGAAAGGCTTACAGGAGGTCTATTACTCTGGCCCAACTGAAAAGCATGACAAGACTTGCTACACAAATTTTGCCCCATGACTGCCCATCCCTCTTATCCCAGTTCTGAAACACTGGTCCATATCTCATAACCATTGTAGAGGAGTGTTGCAACAATAACATTTAGAACTTGCGCATGTTCTGGGTTCCAAGCTTTCGGGGCAGGGTTCTCTCACTCTGGTGAAGAATTCTCACAGTCTCACTTCTGGCCAGACCCAGTAACCAGCTGGAATTTCAGAGATAACTGTTTTAAACGTACAAAATTCTGTGGTATTGGCAGCAGAGATTTCTTGTCTTTAATTTATTTCCTGCCCCCCCCCCCCCCCAACAAAAGCAGAAGCACTGATGAGGAAAGATTTTAATAAATTCAACACTGACGATCTCCCCTCCTGCAGCTAGAGGTCATATGAGAGAACACTCAGACACAGATATTTCCTCATGCCATAAAAGGTATTAAGACACAACACCACAAAAATAAGTTACCTTTCCTCATTATTATGCCCACCTTAAAACAAGCATAGGAAAATCTAAAAATATTTCACTTTGCACCAAAAAAGATTAAAACCATGCATTACATGCCAACTCATCAAATACGGAAATGCACATTAACCACAATAACTGTTCCCTAAATACAGCTAATCATTATGGTCAGTCATCTCCCATAAAAGCTTTGCTGTAAAACAAGCTTTAAACAGGTCTTGTATGTTTTTGCTATTTCAGGCACATTGCATCCACGAACATCAGCTAAACTTTTCAAGACTTCAAAACTTGGAAATCTTATCCCTTTTACAGCATTTCCTTCCTCCTACAAGTTGATGGCCCTTAAACACTATTTTACCACCACTTAAATCATGATAACTTGCTTCATCTCAATTTTAATTTTTTTTGAATGCCCTGGAGTTGTCTTAACCCTTCACTTTTAAGTTTTCTAAAAACAACAGAAATAAGGCCAGATGGATGTGATTTGGTGAAAAATCCGATTTATAACAAACTTAAGGCCTCTTCACTCAAAAGTGATGAAAAGTTGGAAATAATTTATGATCTGCATGGTGTTGGAGACTTGTAGATAGCAAGAACTACAGATGCTGGAATCAGAGACAACACATTGTGGAGCTGTCTGATCTGTCGAGTTCCACTAGCTCCACAATATGTTGGAGACTTGTTTGTTTTTCAGTTGCCTTTGGGAAAAAATGGGGCAAGGAAAACAGGAGGCAAAGGCTGTGAATCGTATGAACGGCAGCTCTAGGTAGGTGACGGAACATGCATACATAAAGAGAAAGTGAAGACCATTCGTAAGGAAAAGGAAGCATGTACAAGTGTTATGACTGTATCCTATCCACAAGTCAGGAAATTACTGTGCAAGCACACCACAATGCTGCAGCTGGTGTAGTGCAGTCCCTGACAGGAGCTTGCAGATCCATGCCTCATGGATCACTCCTCCTTTGATACCAAGCAGCATGGTGGCTGGAGAGCGCCAGCTGGCAACATGGCCAAGGAGAGCTGTTCCATAGACACCAGCAGGTAGGGGAAGCTCTGCTCAGTCAGCCTCCATGCCTGCCTTACCCCTGTCTGATGACAGCAGCGACACATGCACAGACAGATCCTGGCACAGCAACTCCAATGGCACTTCCTGCAGCCTGCCATATGTGGGCTGTGTCAAAGGAAGAATAATTTCAGTATTATTGCTAACCACTGAAGAAGGTAAAAAGAAATAAAACTAGAGGCTGAAATGTGGAACTCAGTTCCAAAGGAAGGGTGAAGGCACTAAAATTAGGAAGGAACGTAGGAATTTTGATAACAAGTCTTCCAATTTTGTCATTACTGCCTATTTCTTTTAAAATGCACTGTTCAAACAACTCATCATTCTGTACGTAGGGTGTATTTAAAAAATGAATGAGTATGCTTGTAGGTGTAGGAAAGGAATTTGGATAAACAGTTTCTTTTCATTCATTCATGGGATATGGGTGTCACTGGCTACACCAGCATTTATTGCCCATCCCTAATTACAGTGTCAAACAACCTGCACAAAATTTCTTCTAACAGAACAGCGTTAAAGCAGAAGTGATAATTTTGCTCTTCACCATAAAGCCCGTTCCTTCAACGGTCACTGTATCTACTCCCCAAACATCCACTCAGCCTGAACATGGCAGTGTGAAACTTTAGTAGTCTGTTCAACCTGGAAGTAAAAAGTCTGTTTGGGGAAAAAAAAAAACAAAGAACTGCAGATGCTGGAAATCAGAAACAAAAACAAATTGCTGAAAAAATGTTAACTCTGCTTTCTCTCCACAGATGCTGCCAGACCCACTGAGCTGTTCCAGCAATTTCTTCACCACTCTTTATGGTGAACAGCAAAATTTTCGATCAAAGACCATGCATTATCCACTATTAAGGCTGCTAACGTCAACTTGCACAACACTGCTTGTTGAGGAAGGGTCACTCGACCCAAAACATTAACTCTGATTTTTCTCCACAGATGCTACCAGACCTGCTGAGCATCCCCAGCGATTTCCGTTTATGTTACTGCCTGTTACCATCCCTGCTTCACATCTCTGACTGGCTTTTGTAAATTCCAAAATGATTAACATTTAACTACTTGAATTCTGTTTGATAAATTCATCACTTCCATTCCTGATGACCTGCATTAGTTGATTTTTAAAAAAAAATTAATTCAAGGATATAGGTATTGATGGTCAATTAAGTATATCCCTAAATTCCCTTGAGGTGTTGATGGTGAGCTGCCATCTTGAACTGCTACAGTCTTTGCACGTAGGCTCATCCAAAGTACTGTTGGAAAGGGAGTCCCAGGATTTTGACCCAGTCACACTGAGGAATTTGAGATATATTTCCAAGTCAGGATGGTGTGTTCGCTGGAGGGGCACTTGCAAGTGCTGCCCTTATCCTTCTGGTTAGTGGACAGCATAGGGTTGGAAGGTATGGTCAGATCAGAGGAATGTTGGTGATTTACTGTACTACATCCTATAGGTGGTACACAGTTTTGCCACTATGAAAGAGTGGCACAGGTGTGGATATTTGTGAATGCGGTGCCAATCAAGGGGGCTGCTTTGTTTCAGAATATTACTGGACCTGCATTGATCCAGGTATGTGCAGTGTATTTCATTACGCTTCTGGCTTGTGCCTTGTAGATAGTAGATATGCAGTGGGGAAGACAGGTGGTGAAGAATTCCTGCTTGCAGAATTCTCTGACCTGCTCTTTTGGACATAGTATTTATCGGATTGGTTCAGTTCTGTTTCATGATAATCCCCAGGATGCGGACAGTGGGGGATTCATTGCCATTCAAATGCATTACCATCAAAGGGTGATGGTCTGATTATTTGCAACAAGATAATCTTTGTCTGCTGTGTGATGAGAATGTCACTTGTCACTTGCCACTCGTCAGCCAAGACTGAATATTGTCCAGGCCTTGTGGGCATATTGAACGAAACAGCCTCAGTGTCTGAGCAGTCACGAATGGGTGGAAGCAATAAACAGCAGCAAACACTCCTACTTCAGACGTTATGATGGAGTGTTGGTCATTGATGAAGCAGCTGAAAACAGATGTACCTAGGACGCGACCCTGAGGAACTGTTGCAGAGATGACTTGGAGCTGTGCTGATCTACTTCCAACAGCCACAAACACATTTCTTTGTGGTAGTCATGACTTTGACCAGGAGACAGTGTTCCTCTGCAATTCCTATTGAATTTTGTTACGGCAACTTTATGCCATACTTAGTCAATAGCTATCTGATGTCAATTAACTACGAGGTGGGGAGGGGGCAGGTGGTGGCACAGTCAATGCAGGAATGAGATTGTTGTGTACGCAGTAAGCGAGCCTGTAGCCCTGTTTGAAATTGGCAGGTACGACATTGTAGGTACTGCAGAGACGTGGCTGCAAGGATGTCAGGGCTTGGAACTATATATCCAAGGATACACATCCTATCAAAAGGACAAGCAGATGGGCAGGGGGGCTGGGTTGCCTTGTTAGTGAGAAATTAAATTAAATCGATACCAAGTGATATAAAGTTGGATGGTTTACAAATTGTGTGGGGAGAGTTGAGGAACTGTAAAGGAAAAAAAAAGAAAGACCCTTATGGGAGTTATGTACAGGCCTCCTAGCAGTAGTCAGGATGTGGGCCAGAAAAGGGAAGTTAGGGACAGCATAAAAGCAAAAGAAAAAGCTTAAAACCTGGTGTAGTTTAATGTGAAGCCAGAGGACTAGGAAGTCTTTACAAACTAGCAATAGGATAACCAATAAAAGTTATGGGTTGGGGGTTTGGGGAGGGGGGGGGGGTGGTGGTGGGAACACAAAGATGATGAAAAACAATGTAAGCTAGCTAGGAATATAAAAGAAGTTTGCATGCCTTTTTTAAAGATATATTAAAAAAGGTAAGAGAGGCAAGAGTGGATTTGGACCACAGGAAAAAGGTGAGGCTGGTGAAGTAGTAACAGGGAGCAAACAACAGCAGAGGAACTGAATAGATACTTTGCATCAGTCTTCACAGTAGAAGACATGAGCAACATACCAGAACTTCAAGAGTGTCAGGGGACAGAGGGGAGTACAGTGGCCATCACTAAGGAAGCTGAAAGATCTGAAGGTGGATAGATCACATGCTGGCATTGAAAGGGGTCCAAAGGAGATGGACAATGATCACAGAAATAAAGGGTTTACCATGAGGAGCAGTTGATGCCTCTGGGTCTGTGCTCGATTGGAGGAGGGGGGAAGATCTCATTAAAACGTACAGAATAATGAGTGGTTTGGACAGAGTGAATATGGAGAACGTTTTTCCCTTTCGAAGAAGAGACTAGACCTGAGATTACAGCCTCTGTGTGAAGGGACAACCCTTTAGAACTGAGTTGGAGAAATTTCTTCAGCCAGAGGGGTGTTAATTTGTGAGACTCATTGCCACAGAAGGCTGTGGAGGTTAAGTCATCCAGTGCCTTTAAGGCACCAATAGGATCGGTTCTTGATTGGTAAGGGGATCAAAGGCAGGAAAACAGGGTTGAGAAACACAGCCAGGATCAAATGGGAGAGCAGACTCAATGGGCTGAATGGCCTACTTCTGTTCCTCTATCGTACAGTCTAAATGTGGTCACTGTCACCGCAACTCTGAATTCAGCTCTTTTGTCCGTGTTTAGACAAAAGACTGTAGTGAGTCCAGGAGCAGAGTTTGTTTTCTCTATTCATTCATGGGATGAGGGCGTCATTGGCTAGGCAGGCATTTATTACCCATCCCTAATTACCCAAAATGCAGTTATGAGTCAACCACATTGCTGTGGGTCTGGAGTCACACGTAGGCCAGACCAGGTAAGGATGGCAATTTCCTTCCCTAAAGGACATTAGTGAAATGGATGGGATTTTCCGATAATCAACAATGGATTCATGGTCATACATGGTTATAGTTAGACTCTTAATTTCAGATTTTAAGTGGTCTTGGCAGAATCCAAAATGTGCAGCACTAAGGAGGGTATTCCTCTGCAAGTGCTACTTGAACTTTGTGAATGATGGAGAATATATTGATGGGCTGGTAATTGGCCGTGTTGGATTTGTTTTGCACTGTATGTGCAGGACATACTTGGGCCATGTTCCACATTGCCAGGCAGATGCAGGACATGAAATGGAGCCAGAGGGGGGGGCGGAAAAAAAGAAAGAAGAAGGAGACATGGAGCTGAAAGAAATAAAACACAGAAATACAGACTTCAACCAGAGTACTGATTACAGCTCTGGGCGCTACACTTCAGAAAGAATGAATATATTGAAGCAAATGTGTGAGCGCATTATAAGAATGGTTCCACGGATGAAAAAATTCAGATTATGCATTGAAGATGTTGGGACCATTGTCCTCAGAAGCAGAAGGTTAACAGGGGATTTAATACAAGTTATCAAAACAAGAAGGGTTTTGACAAAGGAGTAAGGAAACAAATTGTTCCCACTTGTGAAAAAGGATGCAGGACAAGAGTGCAAAATGTAGTCATTTCCTTCCTTCAATCAGTTCTGCCATTCAAATGGAGAACACAATCTATAACATAACACTATGTGAAAGGAATGCAAAATGAGCAAAATGTGACATGAGAAAACATTTTTACACAGCAAGCAGTTAGAATCTGGAATGTGCTGTCTGGAAATGTGATACAGCAAGGTTAATTCAAGCATTCAAAAGGACATTAGATGATCATTTGAAAGGAAAGAACGTGCAGGGTATTAGGAGACAAGACAGGAAAACGGCAAGAAGTCAAAGTTTACTTGGAGAGTTGGTGCGGCACAGTGGCTCAGTGGTTAGCACTGCTGCCTCA
The DNA here is from genome assembly GCA_024137785.1 of Ginglymostoma cirratum. Lineage (NCBI taxonomy): Eukaryota > Metazoa > Chordata > Chondrichthyes > Orectolobiformes > Ginglymostomatidae > Ginglymostoma > Ginglymostoma cirratum. Next base: position 3,822,188 of record JAHRHZ010000248.1, on the reverse strand, counting down.
CAGCGCCAGGGACCAGAGTTCAATTCCAGCCTCGGGTGACTGTCCACTTGGAGTTTGCACATTCTCCCTGTGTCTGCGTGGGTTTCCTCTGGGTGCTCTGGTTTCCTCCCACAGTCTAAAGATGTGCAGGTTAGGTGGATTGGCCATGCTAAATCGCCCATAGTGTTCAGGGATGCCTAGATTAGGTGGGTTATAGGGGGATGGTTCTGGGTGGGATGCTCAGAGTCGGTGTGGACTTGTTGGGCCTAAGAGCCTGTTTCCACACTGTATGGATTCTATGATATCTATAATGATAGTGAACCAAATGGCCTCCATCTGCACCAGAACAATTCTCCCATTCTATATCAGTATTGTATCTGTACTAGGACAGGTTAGTAGAGGAACAGGCTAGCTCTGGAGCACAAATGCCCAAGGGTGGCTCAGTAGTTAGCACTGCTGCCTCACAGCACCAGGGACCTGGCTTCAATTCCACCATCCGGTGACTGTGAAGTCTGCGTATTCTCCCCATGTCTGTGTGGGTTTCCTCCAGGTGCTCTGGTTTCCTCCCACAATCTAAAGATACACAAGTTAGGTTGGTTGGCCATGTTAAATTGCCCATAGTGTCCAGGCAAATGCTGTCTAGGTGGATTAGCCATGGGAAATGCAGGGTATAGGGATAGGGTTAGGGGTAGATCTGGGTGAGATGCTCTTCAGAGGGTCAGTGTGGATCCAATGGGCTGAATGGCCTGGTTCCATGCTGTAAGGACTCTATGATTCTAAATCTTTAGCAGACCTTCTACCCAATTTTGAGCTGCTAGATCAGTTCCAAGTCTGACCATTTAGCACAGCGGTAGTGCCGTACAACATGATAAAAGGGTATTCTTGTCAGAATTGCTTACAGAAGCTCTGGATCTAAAACCCTATCCCTCAAAGCATTCCTTGGCCTCAGTATTATCGTGTTTTTCAACATCCCATCAAGCATCCTTCTGACTGTACCTTTTTTCCCCCATCAGGGCCTCGTCATCTTCTGTCATAGAGCCAGTTTCCAAAGTTCTGTTTTGAGTAATTCCATTCATAAACCTTTTCCTATACCATCCTAAGAAATTTTGAGATAGTCATTTATCTCTTCTAATGCTAATAATCAATTATTCACTGCTTTGATTTTTTTTCCTGACTATTTTTCTCTTTCCTTATGTAAGCAAAGGTAGACAGATTCTTGATTACCAATGGGATGAAAGATCAATTGGGAATATTCGGGAATGTGGAGATTAACTTAAAATCAGATCAGCCATGACCTTATTCTTGTTCCTATGTAAAGCACCTTTCTTCATTTAAACGTATAGTACGTGCAAGCTGCTGTTGGTAAAAAATAGGTTAACCTGTATCTTGTACGGTAAAGGATAAATCTCAAATGGTAGAAATGAGAGCTAATGGAGAAAATACTTCAGTGGCTGAAAGAACACATTCAGTAGGTTATCTTACACAGTAGTCATTCATCTAAGAGGAATGTGTTGTCCCTAAACATTGACATGAAAAGGACAGCTTCGGATTACACTGAAAAATTGAACTACTGATGTGATTCCATTGGGGCATGGTAAGGGCGGAAGACTGATGGATGACATTATTGATGCAGCTAAAGACAAATATACATTAGGGTACAGAGTTAAATGTCTTAAAATTAGAAAGACACTTCATCACCAATGAAAACATACTAATTGTTGAGTTGTACATAGATTTATTACTCTTACTATTAGGATTACCATAATAGAGAAAAGGCGATGAGACAAAACTGAAGAAAGGGGCAACTTTAAACATTTCTTTAAATTTGAAAAAAAAAAAAAAAAAATCACTCTCACCTATTACCATGGCTGCAATTGTTAACATCTCATTCACACAATCAAATTCACAAGATGCCAGAAGAGCTTTGGCAAGTTGAGGATCTAGTGGGAATTCAGACATAATAATTCCAACTTCTGATAAGTTCCCATCATCATCCAGAGCAGCCAAGTAATCTAGATCCTCCAGCGCCTGCATCAGTGCTTCTGGGGCTGAGGAAAGAATGACAGAAATTACCACCTAGTGTGTTTTCAGACTACTAAGGAACTACAAAAGGTTGTGTGCACAGCCCAGACCATCATGGAAGCCAATCTCCGATCCATGGACTCCATTCACAGTCCTCACTGCCACGGAAAGGCTACCAACAAAGACCCCTCCCACCCTGGTAATGCTCTTCCATCAGGCAGAAGATACACAGAAACTTGAACATACGCACTGACAGGTTTAAGAACAGCTTCTTCCCTGCCATTATTAGACTGATGAATGGACTTTCTGACTTCAAAAAATGTTGATCTTGCTTTGAGCACCTCCTGTGCAGCCGTAACCTTGTATGCCTTGCTCTGTTTTCTATCTGCCTGTACTCTTGCATAACAAAGATTTTCACTGTACTTAGGTGCATGTGACAACAACAAATCAAATATTTATGAGTGAAGGTTAATGCAGCTGGATGGGTGATCTCAAAACTGAAGCTGATGGTTGCCGAGCATAAAATTACACACAAAACAAGACACAAATATATGTGATTCCCGTCTCTGAGAACTGAATGTACAGTGCCAGCCATCCAGATGGAACAGTGACCTATTGGGTTAATGTGTATTTCAATCATCACAAATGTTTCAAAAGAAATTCTCCTTGAATGCTTGTGTCCATGTTGAATCTTTGAATGAGCAGTGCATCTGCATTTCCCTGTCTTCTCCCCACAAGCCTGCACATTTTTCCTTTTTAATAACAATCAAATTCCTTGCTGATTGCTTCGATTGAACTTGCCTCCAGAACTTTATCATTTGCTGCATGGAAATTTTTCTCTTCCTGCCCATTGCTTCTTTTTCAAAGCATCTTAAATCTATACTCTCTTACTCCTTAATCTTTCCCTCAGTGGCAACAGTTTCATCACACCTACCTGACCAGTTACCTCAAGATTTTGAAACTCTGTTACTCAACTAGTGAAATAGCAGAGAAGATTTAAGGCTTCACTACTGCTGAGTCCCTTCTAACAACATCCTGAGGGCTACCAATACTCAAACACAAGATATATGGCTGCAAGAGCAGGTCAGAGGCTAGAAATTCTGCAATTAGTGACTCATCCCGATACCCTAAAGCATGTCCAACATCGATAAGGCAGAAGTCAAGGGAATAACAGAATATTCACCACTTGCCTGAATGCATGTGGTTCCAACTACACTCAGGAAAACTGACACTTGCTAGGACAAAGCACCCCATTTGACTGGCACATCCACAAACATTCACTCACTTCGCTACCAATACACAGTAGCAGCAGTGTGAATCTTCTACAAGATACAACATAGAAATTCACCAAGGCTCCTTGATATCCATGACCACTGCCGCCCAGAAGGACTGGGGCAAGGGATACATGAGAACATCACCAAACTCTGAAATATACCACTGTACCTTCACTGTTGCCACGTCAAAAACCATAGAACTCCCTCTCTAACAGCATTGCACGCGTACTACACCTAATGGACTGCAGCAGTTCAAGAAAACAGCTCACTATCACTATAGCGGCAATTAGGAACAGAATAAATGCTGGCCTGGCGAGCAAGCTCCTATCCCATGAATTAATCAAATAGGCCATAGGTTTGTTCTGCCATTGATCTAAGAATCCTCAACTCCACTTTCCTACCTTTTCCCCATAACCCTTAATTCCCTTATTGAATAACATTGTCTATTTCAGCCTGGAATGTGCTGAATTGTACAGCCACTACAACACTCTGATAAAGAATTCCACAGATGTATGATCCTAGAAGAGAAGAACTCCCTTCTCATCTCTGTCCTAATTGGTCAACCCTTACTCTGAGGGTATGCTGCCCGGTCCTAGACTCTATCACAAGGCAGAGCAATCTCTACCTCAAGCCTCCTAAGATTACATATTGCAATAAGGTCACTTCCCATTCTTTGTAGGCGACAATGAGTACAGGCTCAACCTTGATGCACAGAGAGATCTGGGTGTTCAGGTCCATTGTACCCTGAAGGTGGCAACGCGGGTCGATAAAGTGGTCAAGAAAGCATACAGCATGCTTTCATTCATTGGACAGGCTATTCAGTACAAGAGTTGGCAGGTCATGTTACAGTGGTATAGGACTTCGGTTCAACCACGTTTGGAATACTGCGTACAGTTCTGGTCGCCACATTACCAAAAGGATGTGGATATGGATGCTTTGGACAGGTTGCAGAGGAGGTTCACCAGGATGTTGCCTGGTATGGAGGGCACTAGCAATGGAGAGGTTGAGTAGGTTAGGATTATTTACATTAGAAAGACAGAGATTGAGGGGGGTACCTGATTGAGGTCTACAAAATCATGAGAGGTATAGACAGGGCGGATAGCAAGAAGCTATTTCCCCCCCGGAGTGCGGGACTCAATTACTAGGGGTCACGATTTCAAGGCGAGAGAGGAAAAGTTTAAGGGAGATATGCATGGAAAGTTCTTTATGGAGAGGGTGGCGGGTGCCTGGAATGCGTTGCCAGCGGAGGTGGTAGAGGCAGGCACAATAGCATCATTTAAGATGTGTCGAGACAGATACATGAATAGGCAGGGAGCAGAGGGATACAGATCCTTGGAAAATAGGCAACAGGTTTAGATAGGGGATCTGGATCGGTGCAGGCTTGGAGGGCCGAAGGTCCTGTTCCTGTGTTGTAATTTTCTTTGTTCTTTGTTCTAATCAACCTCGTTTCATAAGAAAACCCTTTCATGCTCGAGATCAACCTAGTGAATGTTTTCTGGGCTGCCTCCAATGCAGTACATCTTTCCTCCAACAATAGGATGCAAGCTACTCACAGTACTCTTGGCGTATTAGACATTTACTTGCTCAAATGATTTGCATTTTCGTAAAATCTAATACTGCTAACCAGACAGTCCATTTTCCGACATCTTTTTCTTTCCTCCAAAACATCTAACAGCCCTCCTTTTCAAAGTTATTACAAAGTTTGCCGCCATCAACCTATTTCATTTTTGACAAACTTACACATCAAAAACTCTCATGTGACTCCTTCCTCTTCTGGTGAAGATCCTGAATTAATGTGCTCTAGTTATCAACACACTGATCATAAGATTTGATTCTTCCCAATCGCATTGGAATTCTCTATTACCAACCTGAATTTTCTGCACCTTAGCCAGAGTTTCTGTAGTTTTCATCCTCAACAATAGCATCTCATTACTGGCAACCTCTCAATAAATCTCTTTAGTATATGTTCTATGGCTTCAACATCTCTCCTATTCAGTATCTGGGGGGGAAGGCGATGGTGACACCCAGACCCCACAAGTAAATAAATAAAACAAAAATCTAGATACCCAGTTAATGCTCTTGTGACATGGATTCAAATCTGACCATGGCAGATGGTGAAATGTGAATCCAAGAAATTTCAAATTGTCACAGCAATTTACAGGGGTCCTAGATTTATGAATGTTTGACTTACAAACACTCAATTACGAGCGCAATCTTATACAGGGGTGCAACTTTGAAGATTCTACATATGAACTCCTCCTGTGCTTATAAATGGCTTATAGTGTTATAGAGTCATACAAAATGGAAACAGACCCTTTAGACCAACCTAAGTCCGTGTTGGCCATAATCCCAAACTAAACTAGTCCCACCTGCCTGCTCCTCGCCCATATCCCTCTAAACCTTTCCTATTCATGTACTTATCCAAACGTCTTTTAAATGTTGCAAACGTACCAGCATCCACCACTTCCTCTGGCAGCTCATTCCACTAACAAACCACACTCCATGTAAGAAATTTGCCCCTTGTCTCTTTGATTAAAATCTCTTTTCTCACCTTAAAAATGTTCCCCCTAGTCTTGAAATCCCCCATCCTAGGGAAAAGACAACTACCACTAACTCTACCTATACCCCTCAATATTTGGTTTCTTTATATTCTGCATTTTGTACGCATGTCAAACCAATTTGTAAACAGACTCCAGAAAGGAATCCATTTGCAACCTGGGGACTACCTGTTAACTAGAGTACAAAAGAATGCTGGATTGGTTAGCAAGTCAACTCTGATTGGCTCAGGCAATGGCAAGGGCAAGGAAAAAGTAACATGGAACTATCAACTTTCTACACTTCTAGCAAGAATAAGTGGACCACATTATGATCGCGACTGATTATTCTTAATTGTGTGTTCGTGAAACTATTCGGGCACAAAGAATTGTTCAGCAAGTGTTGCCCAGTTGCAGAATTACATCTAACAGTAGATGTGTACAGGCAAAGTCGCCATAGTCTTACCAGACGATAGGACTGCTCTCTCATGAGAGAGAGATGACACGTCGTGATTTAATCAAAAGGTCACCATGCCTTAGGTGAGAGGAGACGTTGTGAAAGGGAGTTCTTCAGAGTAGCGTGCAGGCAATAATTAGTAACAGTAAGCAGAGATTTTTCACAGGATGCCCTCTGTCTTTGTGCTAGCCCTCGGGAGAACCAATCTACCTCATGTCACACCTCTGCCCTTTTGCCCATGGCTGTGGAAACTTCTTTTCAAGTAATAATCCAACTCCATTTTGAAAGATTCAACTGACCCCACCTTCATCAAATTCTCAGGCAGCGCACTCCAGATCTTAGTAAGTAGCTCCTGATGTCAAATGATGGTGAGGGTTGGTGTGGACCCTATTGGGCCGAATGGCCTGCTTCCACACTATAGGGATCCTATGATACTCATGACCCTCAGTGATAAAATGATTTATCCCCTATCTTAAATAGTGGGGATTCTTCATTCTGCACTTTTCCTAACAAAATGAATTATTTCATGTTTCTCTGCATAACTTTTACTCCACATCACTTGATGTAAGTGACTTGGATTCTGCGAAAAAAAGAGAGAAATAGTTGAGCAGTGATCATGGAACATCAGTGACAACCAGGGAGAACAACTACCTCCTACTACTCAGTGCACTTGGTCATCAAGCTAATTTTTTTTTAAAAATCTGTAAAGGGTAGGGCTTATGCAATTAATGGTAGGGCCTTGGGTAGTGTTGTAGAATAGAGGGACCTAGGGCTGCAGGTACATGATCCTTTAAAGTTTCCATTACATACAGACAGGACTGTTAAAAAGGCACGCTTGCCTTCGTCGTTCAGTCCTTTGAGTATAGGAGTTGGGATATTATATTCAGACTGTACAGGACATTGCTGAGGACACTTCTGGAATACTGTGTCCAGTTCTGGTCACCCAGTTATAGGAAGGATATTATCAAGCTGGAGAGGGTTCAGAAGAGATTTACCAGGGCACTACCAGGTATGGAAGGTTTGAGTTACAAGGAAAGGCTGGATAGGCTGGGACTCTTCACTGGAGAGTAGGAGGTTGAGAGGTGACATGATAGAAGTTTATAATATAATGAGAGGTATACAGAGTGTTGATGGTAGACGCCTTTTCCCTAAGAAACGGAATCTCAAGACTAGGGGTCACATTTTTAAATCTCTCTCCTCTCCCCTTAAAAAAAGACATTAGAGGCAAATGTTTTACCCAGACAGTGGGTCACGTTTGAAACGAACGTCCCGAGGAAGTGGTGGATACAGGTACAATTAGAACATCTAAAGGACATTTGGACGGATATATGAACAGGCAAGGTTTGGAGAGATATAGAACATAGAACATAACAGCGTAGTACAGGCCCTTCGGCCCTCGACGGTTTCACAGGTTGGCGCAACAATCTGAAGCCCATCTAACCTACACTATTCCATTATCATCCATATGTTTATCCAACGATCATTTAAATGCCCTTAAAGTTGGCAAGTCTACAACTGCTGCAGGCAAGACATTCCATGCCCTTACTACTCTCCGAGTAAAGAATCTACCTCTGACATCTGTCCTATATTTATCACCCCTCAATTTAAAGCTATGTCCCCTCACGCTAGCCGTCACCATCCGAGGAAAATATGGGCCGGGAGCAGGCAAGTGGGACGAGTTTAGCTTGGGATTATGTTCGCCATAGACTGGTTGGACCAAACTTTCTGGTTCCATGTTGTATGACTCTAAGTCCCTACGACTCCAAGACAAGATCAACAGACTCAGTGAATTAAAACTTTATAAGAGTATTACGTGAAGGTGGAGCCAAGGTAGGAGATCAGCTGTGATATATTTAATGGTGGAACAAGATTGACTACTCTTGCTCCTGCATTCTAAAGTATTACACAAAATACAGAAAAGATGAGGACTCAGTAACAAAGTGCATTTCAATAACTGTCTGCAACTAGTTGGAAATTCTATTTGAGTGCCATGCCAACCACACATACTGTTTTGCTGCTTTTACCTGGCCTATCCAAGAAGTCACATTGTCCCATATCTGCAATATCCAGCCTCTTCAGCAGAAGCACGAGGTGGCTGAGGTTTGTTTCAGACACTCGAGGTGGTGAAACCTCCGGCATCTCATTATGGAATGCTTCGGAGTACAAGCGGAAGCATTTCCCTGTAGGAAAAACAAGTGTACAATGTTAAACAACTCCCTTTAAAACCTACTTTCTTCTGTTCCTGCTGCAAAACTGGCCTTCAGAACATCGGCTACTTTGTCACAAAAGCATTACCAACATTTTGTGAATGGAAAGGCAGATTTCAACAGGCTAACATTTTGCTGAGTCCCACAATCCCCTGTTTAAAGTCCACTCAAATAATACAAAATTGCAGACTAGACTGAAAGGATTCAGGTCCTTAGATTACTTACATGCTGGGTTCCCAATTTCAATTGTGTTACTGTGGGTAGTTCACATGCTTCTATGCCTGAAGTATTAAATTTTATCTTATTTACATCCCATTTTCACCTTCATATGTCTTTTGAAAACACATTGTATATTGCAGATGATCCAGACTGAAGAATTCAGGTTCCTATATAACTAAATTTCTTCATCGCTCAATCCTAGTCACAGTCTCCTGGATCTTCTCCAATATCTTACTACCCGAGTTTGACTTTATTGGCTCTGCAGTTCAGCTGGCCTGTTTGATTGCTATAGGTAGCAGTGGCTCAAAGATTTCAAATTCTCTATCCACTTCATTAATATCATCTAGCGAGCAGGCGTATTTCTTACGTTTTCATCCTATGGACAGTATTTCGTATTTGTCCAAATTAAATTTCATCTGCCATTGACCTGCAAACATACATCTTAAAACTAAAACAAGACGACTAAAACCAGATCTATTAAGTCATCTCATTTGATTAGGACTCTAGTTTCCTCTGTGAGAGCTGTCTCCTAGTGGAAATAATTCCCTACCGCAAATAGGTGAGACCAATGATGTCAGATTTTGCAATGGGGTCACACCTGCCGTGAATGCTATTGTCAGATTCCTCAACATCTTGCCATCTCTCTTATTCTTTCACAGGATGGGGATGCCCAAATTTGTTACTCATCCTGAACGGCCCTTAAACTGAATAGGTGGCCAGGCTATTTCAGAGGGCAATTAAGAGTCAACCACATTGCCATTAGTGTGGAGTCCAGACAGCAGTATTTGCTTTGCCAAATGAAGTTGGTACACATATTTCAAGAGCACCTCTGCCTTGCCACTTCCCTGATATTCAAAATAATTCCAGAATAGTTTTCTTTCTGAAAGATATTTTTAAAACTAAAAATGCTTTCTCAAGCTGCATTCATGTCTTATTCTGATTTGTCCTGACCCTGTGATTTGTCAGATTGCTCTGAACTGGATATAGTGTGGGACTACAGTCACATGTGAGATAAGGTGATTTGGGATTGCAAGTTCCTGTCACACAAGGAAATTAGTGAACCAGAGATAACAAGCATGGGGCTGGATGAACACAGCAGGTCAAGCAGCATCATAGGAGCAGGTTAAACTTGACGTTTCGGGCCTAAACCCTTCATCAGAAATGCCCGAAACGTCAAG
>JAHRHZ010000248.1:3801176-3811918 GCA_024137785.1 Ginglymostoma cirratum | reverse complement strand
CTTGACGTTTCGGGCATTTCTGATGAAGGGTTTAGGCCCGAAACGTCAAGTTTAACCTGCTCCTATGATGCTGCTTGACCTGCTGTGTTCATCCAGCCCCATGCTTGTTATCTCGGAATTAGTGAACCAGTTGGCTCTTTAAGGCAATTTGGCAGATTACAGTAACAGATGCTGTTATCTGGTGCTAGCTCAAAAATTAATTACCAAATTTATAGAGTTCAGTTCCATAATTTGCATTGGGGTTAAACTCTCAATTTGAGCTGCATTTGACATTTCTGCCCAGGAGAGAGTTTGGTCACATTTCTATTTAATTATTAATGAATATAATTATTAACCTATTTAATAATGAATGAAACACAGGCAATTTTTATTGTACCTCAGGCCATGAAAGAACTTCACTCCTTTTTTCAAATTATCACATTAGCACAAGTGAATCTGAACCATTAACTGAAATTAGTATGTTTAAATTTGAGTAAAACAAAAATCAGGCTATATTAATATTGAACGATAGCCAATTTTCAAAACTGCTTACTCATTGCAAAATTATAAAAATGGAAAGAACTGATTTTCTTACAGAGCCAAACTTTTTAAAAATAATCTTTTCATAAGTCTGTGATGGTATTCTCATGGATAAGGCATTGGCTGATGAGAGGCATGAATGTCTTGTCAAGCTGTGGTAAACATTCAACGACCAATTTGATATTTCGAACACTACCCTCCAGCCTCCGGATTAGGAAATTAGTAAGTGTTTTTATGGCTTTCTTTCAATGAAACAAAAGAATCTGAAACAAGACCATTCAGCACACATTGTATGTAGGAGCACACAAACTGAGATCCATCTGGTTGATCTTCTACCATGCTGGTGGTCTTGTGACGCAATGACAATGAAGATAATGCCTACGTATAACAATCAATCTCCATCTACTAGTCTACAGCAAAGCCAAGATGCGGAACAAGTCTTGGAATGCAAAAGCTGAAAAAGAAATTGCTGCAAAAACTCAGCAAGTCTGGCAGCATCTGTTATGAGAAAGCAGACTTAATGTTTCGGGTCCAGTGACTCTTCTTCAGAGGTTTTGGACTGCATTGGGAACTATACATCCAAAGCTGCTGGTTCTGTTCAAGCACACTATCATGAATGCATCTCATGTCATGAGTACAAGTACAATATTATAGCTACAGGCTCTGAAGGGAAAAAAATCATAAGGTTCATAACAGATGTTTGTCACAGACAACAAGTAGCAAAGAGTCGACCATGGCTATTTTCCAAAACACACTTGCTCAGCTCCTGAGAAAATGCTTACTAAGTAGGTGGTATATCCTAATATCTGGCTGTTCATAAACTACTATCACGAAAATGTTAAAGGGATATGTGGGCCCCAATTGTTGGACTATTGTCAGTATTTCTGAAAACTGAATATTTCCTATTTTACAACAGTAAAATGCTTTGAGATATGCAATGAATTAGAATTAGTTTTATTATCACATTGTCAAATGAGTACAGTGAAAACATTTAAAAGGCATCTGGTTGGGTATATGAATAGGAAGGGTTTAGAGGAATATGGGATAAATACTGGCAAATAGGACTAGATTTACTTAGGACAGCTGGTCAGCATGGATGAGTTGGACCAAAGGGTCTGTTTCCAAGCTGTGCATCTCTATGACTCAAAGTTAAGAAGTTGCCACTTACGGCACCAATGGCTGAGGGAAGTACTACATAAATGCAAGAATTCATTTTAAAAAATGGCAATTAAGAAACTAAGAGTTTACGTTGGAGCTGCACTGGAGTACTGTGAGCAGTTCTGGTAACCATGCTATAGAAGGGATCTGATTGCACTGGAGGAGCTGCAGAGGAGATTCACCAAGATGTTGCCTGGCACAAGAAGTTTAGCTATGAAGAGAGGCTGGATAAGCTTGGGCTGTTTTCTTTAGAACCGAGAAAGCAGAAAAGGGATCTGATTGAGGTGTATAAAATTAAGAGGGACATAGACAGGGTTAATAGAAAGCAGCTGCTGCCCTCTGAACAAAGTCAGTAAGTGGTAATTTCTGCACCCCAGACCAGGAGGCCCAGGTTCAAGGCCCACCTCAGATTATATAGTAACACCTCTGAGCTTGCTAATTAGAAAAATAAGATAAATAAAAAATGTAGGGCCCTCTTATGGTGTAGTAGTAGTGTCCCTACCCTTGGACCAGGAGGCCTGGGTTCAAGTTTCACCTGCTCAAGAAATGTATGACATCATTTATGAACAGGTTGATTAGAAAAATAGGTTAAATTAGTGGGAAAAAAAAAAAAACAAGGATGCCTAAGATTAAGTTGAAATGCAGGAAGTTTTTACACAAGATGGGACGAATTTTTATTAATCCAGAAGTTGGAGTGAATCAAAATGCACTATTTGGGAAGGTAGCTGAAGCAGAAAACCTCAACTTTTTAACAGTACAGGTAGTTTTGCTATAACAGATGTTTCATTAACAAGAATTGGCTGTAACGCAATTGATGAATAGTGGACACTGTTTGGATAATGTGAACTTTCTGCTGTACACATAGGGATTTTCTACAGCGATTTCCCTATAATGTGCTTTTCTAAGGCGGTTTTCTAAAGCGAGATTTTCTATAGGACAAGGTCACGCAAGACCGCAACTATTGCATTACAGAGCTACCTGTATTTGGATGAACATTTGAAATATCAAAGTGAGAGGAGTGCAGATTTTACAGTAGTTTTTGTTGGTGCAACCTTGACAGGCTAATGGGCTTCTTCTAGACTGTTTGTTTCTGTGATTCGAAGCATGGCAGGCAAACTCTTTGTCCTTGTTGTTCAATTTGGTGAACTCCTATAAAGCCAGCTCAGCTTCCTTCTATACAAGTCCAGAATTTCATCTATGTAAACAGAGAAAGTAGCAACTTGAACATGGGACCGCTTATTTGATGGCAGGTGTGAAATAGACTATCGGAGGTGGTGTTCCTTCTGTAGCAGTTCCCCTGGAGACGACATTGCATCATACCAAAAAGTGGTGAGACTCAATTATGTAGGCAACTGCTGCAACATCCAGAAAATATGATAGGATAAAATGAAATATTTTAGGAAATTTGGAAAGTAAGGCTATGCAATACCATACTACATATTAGATGTAGGAATGTTGAATGCTGGTCACAAAGGGCTCCTCATTAATTTGTTCTGATCTCATTTTCTATCCTTGTACAATTGTGAGGCTCTCAGTGTTCTGCTGAATGTCAAATTTAAATTGAACTTACAACATGGAATTTGGCACACTGACACAATTTATGGATTTCGTACTTGACATATTGCACCCATCTGCATGAATACTGCATTTTTAAGTCATTCATGATATGTGGGCTTCACTGGCTCAGCCAGCATTTACTATCCATTCCCATTTTATCTGGAGGTGGTGGTGGTGAGCTGCTTTCTTGAACTACTGCAGCCCCAAGGTGTAGGGACACAAGTAGTGCTGTTACAAAGAAGTTCCGGGATTAAACTATGGTGAAGGAACAACAATATGTTTCCAAGTCAGGTAGGCAAATGGCTTTGAGGAGAACTTGTGGGTGACTGTGTTCCTGCGTATCTGCTTTCCTTGTCTTTCAAACTGGCATAGATTGCAGTGTGCAAGGTGCATTTGAAGAAGCCTTGCAGTGCATCATGTCAATGGGACACACTACTGCCAGTCTGTGTGCTGGTGGTGAAGCGAGTGCATGCTGACAGTGGTGTGGATAGGGCGTCCTGAGTGGCATTAACCCTTTTGAATGTTACTGGAGTTTCACCCACCAAATCAAGTGGATCAAATGTATCAAGTTCCTGACTTGTATCTTGTAGATACTGTACAGACACAGTGGAAACCTGAAGGGAGTTACTCTTTTCAGAATTCTTGGTCTCTGACTTGCTGTTGTAGCTTGTGGTTATGCTTGCATGTATGAACATCACCAGGTGCCTCTTTCACTTTACAAAACCTGATCAGAGAAATAGTTCTGTGCAAAGTGTCCTGGATTTCCGACACTCCCACACCACCACCTGGAACACTGCTGTCAGTCAAAAGAACTGCCTTGGTGGATTTTTGAACACAAGCCAAAAATTCTTTAATGAACAGAAATAAGGCGCTCAGATTACTAAAATGATTGAAATGCAAGTGAAGACAAGCAGCCTGCTTTTCTGATATGTCCGGGGCTTGAAAACTCTAATAGCCTGCACTGATAGCACGGTGGACTCACTATTTTCAATCACTTGAATGTATCTGCTTTTGATTAGTATATGGTATCAGAACAGCAGGCAAGCTCCTTCTCAAATCCAGTCCAAATATCATTTTCATTGTTCGGGTTTTAGAATGCTTGCTCATGTTGTTAGTGCAGAGCAGTTCAGGGAAATCACAGTAACCTCAGTGGAATAATGTGGCTGGTGCTACTTCCAGAGCAGGAATGCTAAGCTGGAAATCTGCAGCTTATTAAAAAGCTGCGCTTTGTGGGAATACATGGAAGGCAACTTCACTTTTCACAGGAAAGAATTGGGAAGAACCAGCTTCGTTGAATGCAAAAAGAGTTGACATGGAGGGCTAGTTTCCCTGGATTTGAATCACTGTAAAGTAATCGCTTTGGGGAACTGATAAGAGACATCGATTTGCTTTAAGAACTTTCAGATTGTTCTATATCCAGTTAGGTCAGTTTGTTAGGGCAGATATCATTCTGGGATACGACTGTTCAATAGTATCATCAAGCTAGAACCGTAACATTGAAGAGTTTACTTTACAATTGCAAAGCTGAAGATATTGGCACGTTATTTCTCTGTACAACAACTTACGTTTATACAGCACCTAACTTAATACATTCTTCTTAGAAAAATTATAGGGCAAAACTAAAACTACAGGAAAGCAATATTCAGGCAGATGACCAGAAGTTTTGACACAAGAACCAAGTGTAATAGTGAAACTCAGGAATGACAGAGATTAGGGTCAACACAGCTGCAGGCATGGCCATAAATGGTGGACCAATTAAAAATTAAGGCTAAACTAGAGGAGTCTAGATACTTAGCCCTGGAGGACATAACAGAGATAAAGAGGTGTGAGGCCACTACAGTCTTTGGAAACAAAGGAAAAGCATTTTATAATCAAGTTTCTCGTTTGACTGTAAACCAAATATAGGCTAATAAAGTACAAGGGGTGACAGGGAAGTGGAATGTGTTTCAAGTTAACAAAGGCTACAAAGCTTTTGCATAACTCAGGTCAACAGAAGATGGAAAAAGCATCTGTTGGAACAGTCAAGGCTTGAGATAACAAATGCGTGGCAAGACCAAGGCATGAACGAATGAGTGAGAGTTTCACTGGTATACCAGCTAAGATTAGGATAAAATCAAGCGATGTTGGTAAAAATAGATTGTCTTAAGAGATGTCAACAGACATTTCACACTAACTTTAATGATATTGTTAATGAATTAACACTTCACTTGAAAATGGAGGCCATTGTTAGATACAGTAGTGCAAAGAAGCTTTGCAAATAACACAATTAGCACATCAAAACCCAAAAACTGCACATTTACAACCTACAAGCAAACAATAACACTGCACACTATATCGAACTAGTAAGCAATCAAAATCAACTGTAGACCAATGGGTGCTGCAATTACTAACAGGTGACTAAGAAAGAGTGAGGCTTTGTGGGTGGAGCTAAGAAATAAGAAGAGGATGGCAATGTTATTGGGGTTGTACTGTAGGCCCTCAAATAGGAAACAGGAATTAGAAGAACAAATATGCAGGGAGATTGCGGAGAACTGCAGGAGGAATTGGGTTGTCATAGTGGGGGATTTTAATTTTCCTAACATAGACTGGAACTGCCATAGTGTTAACGGCTTAGCTGGAGTGGAATTTGTTAAAAGTGTTCAGGAAAATTTCCTCAAGCAGTATATAGAGGGTCCTACTCAGGAAGGGGCAAAGCTCAACCTACTCTTGGGAAATAGGGCAGGACAGGTGACGGAGGTGACAGTGGGGGAGTACTTTGGGACCAGTGACCATAATTCTACATATTTCACAATAGTTATGGAGAAGGGGAAAAAAACAGGTCCACAGGTTCAAGTTCCAAATTTGGGAAGGCAAATGTTGATGGAATTAGACAGGAGCTTGCAGCGGTTGATTGGAGCTGTTTGTTTGCAGGCAACAGGACCTCTGGCGAGTGGGAGGCCTTTAATAGTGTGATAGCTAGAGTTCAAGGTCTATATGTTCCTGTGAGGGTAAAGGACAAGGTTGGCAGGAGGAGGGAACCCTGGATGACAAGACACACTGAGGCTTTGACCAGAAAAAAGGAGGCATGGCTCAAGAACAGGCAGCTGGCATCAAGGGAATCCCTGGATGTATATGGGAGATACAGGAGTTTACTGGAGGAGGAAATCAGGAGGCCGAAATGGGGACACGAGATAGCTTTGGCTGAGAAGATTAGGGTGAATCCAAAGAGGTTCTTTAATTATATTAAAGGAATAAAGAACTAAGAGAGAATATGACCACTCAAGAACCAAAGTGGACACGTATGTGTGGAGTCACAGGAGATGGGCAAGGTCCTCAATGACTATTTCTCCTGTGTTTACTGTGGAGAAAGACATGAAGATTTGGGAACCTGGGGAAGTTAGTGGTGATATCTTGTGGAAAGTCCATATCATAGTAGAGGTGGTGTTGGAAATATTAGAATGTATGAAGGTGGATAAATCTCCTGGTCCTGATCAGATATATCCAAGATCCCTGCGAGAGTTTAGAGAAGAAATTGCAGGGGCCCGGCTGATCTATTTGGATCATTGTTAGCCACAGGTGAGGTACTGGAAGACTGGAGGGTACTGAACGTTGTGCCCCTTATTCAAGGAGGGCTGGAAAGAAAAACCTGGGAATTATAGAGCAGTAAGCTTAACTTCTGTGGTAGGTACACTACTTGAGACGGTTCTGAGGGATAAGATACACATGGACTTGGAAAGACAGTGTTTGATGAGGAGTAGTCATCATAGCTTCATGCGTGGGAGATCATGCTTCACAAATCTGTTAGAGTTCTTTGATGAAGTGACAAGGTTGACAAAGGCAGTGGGCTACACGTAGTCTATATGGATTTCAGGAAGGCCTTTGATAAGGTTTCACGTGGTAGGCTGCTCTGGAAGGTTAGATCGCATGGAATCCAGGGAGAGCTGGCAAATTGGATTCACAATTGGAAACTGAGTTGTGGGGGTGGGGGGAGATCTTATAGAAGTGTATAAGATCATGAGGGGAACAGATAGGGCGAATGCCTCAGTCTTTTTCCCAGGGTTGGGGAATCAAGGACTAGACGGCATCAGTTTAAGGTAAGAGTGGAAAGAATAAAACGGGAAGTTGAGGAGCAACTTTTTTAAACAGAGGGTGACATGCATATGGAATGAGCTGCCAGTAGAAGTGGTTTAGGCAGGTACACTAACAACATTTAAAAGGCATTTGGGCAACTATATGGACAGGAAAGGTTTGAAGGAGACAGGCCAAATGCAGGGAAATGGGGTTAGTGCGGATGGTCATTTCGGTTGGCATGGACCAGTTTGGGCTGAAGGGCCTGCCTCCATGCTGTGGGACTCTAAGAGCTTCATTTTGTCACAGATTTATGAAAAATAACGCAGTGAGGAACGTGCATCGACACACGTAGTGCCTGTTTGTGAATTTTTAAGAATCTAAAAATATTCTTCAGTGATGGAGTTACGCACAATTTGCAATGATCATTTCACTCACTTATACAGCTGGAAAACCTGCATCAGTACATAGTAACTAATGGTTTGATTGCACACGTTACCTTGAACTGAATTTTCACTATTTCACTGGTCAGTATTGCTTACCTGGGCAGGTGTGGCCTAATCTCTGCCACCTCAGTTCAGCCTGGCTCTTGCTAATTGGCTGAACGACCTGGGAGTCAGCCCGAATGCGAGGATTGTATACCTGGGGAAAAGAAAAGATATCGAAGAAATAAAGCCTAAGAATGAGGACTGCACATTTTCAATACAATTTCCCAGATCTCACTTTGATAGATTTAGCACGTTCATTTGTGGGGACAAAGGTAGCCAATGGTCCAGAAAACATGCTTTTCAGATCCAAATATTAATAGAGTTTGGCAAAAAAGTAAAGATTTAACAGGTAGCAATATTTTATTTAGTCATCAACACACTCTTCAGTACAATGTGTGATGACCCACGTGCATTTGGGAAAAAATGTACATTTTATGTTGGAGGTATTGGTCTCTTTAAGTAGATTTCTCCAAAGGGGATTTCTTGTACAGAAACGGACTTCCAGTTGATCACGTAACTTTTTCTCTTGTTTATCTCAAATAACCAAAACAGTTCACAAGATATTAATTGTGGTGGTGGTGTTGGCAGTGCATTGCCCATGTGGTTCTAGTCTCAAGCAGGATTTAAATTTAAAACAATGTGGCAGCGGAGTGAGGAAACATTTTGCCTTTCCCATTAGGTGCTAGATTAAAAGATTTATAACTCTTGTTAATTGGTGGATTGTACTATCAGAGATTTGAATGTTTGGGGCAGCCAAGCTTGCTGCATGGATGGGAGTGGTAAATTGACTGACAGTATCAGGAGGGACAGACATACAGACAAAGACAGGGACAAGGCAGACAGACAGAGACATAGATAGATTTGGGATTAGTTAACGAAGTACATTTTATCTCCCCAAATAAAAAGCTTCAGCCATGAAAATTGCTTTTTAAAAGCATGATTATAGACACACAGTCCACCCCAGCATTGACTTAATTTGATTTTGTCAATTCCAGTTCCTTTTACTTGGTTGATTTAAATTATAAAGATGCTGAAGGTACCTAGCATCAATATTAAAAAATAAAATTTAATGATTCATTTCTATAAACATTAGAAGACGACTTTTTTGTACATTTAAAAAGATACTGGGAGTCAAAGCACAATTCCCACTAGCTCCAGATGTGTGTAACATCATCTCTGGACAGTGCTTATCAAATGAATTTGTAACGTGACGAAGAGCACCAACTACAGGCAACAGTCGTGTACTGTAAGCCTGCTATTACTTAAGGAAGCACATCAGAAAGGAGCTGTTGGTGAACTAAGAGAGTTTTAGACTGCTGAGATTTTTCCTTCCTGTTTTCGATGCAATCCCTTTTCAAATTCTAAAATAAGTCACTGGTTATGTCATGCCTTGCTGGAGAATGCAGAGAATCATTAACAGCTTCAGTCAAAACAAGAAAATATGGTACCTTTTGATTCACTGAAAACAGTATGCTTTAACTGTGGAAATGTTTGTGGATTAATAATGACACTGGTTTCCACAGTGCAGAATTTATTCCTGCTTTCCATATCGGAAACAACTAGACAAGTCACTATTTGACCATATTCAGAGCACTGAATAGTTTGTTTACTATATACTGGCATTAGAGACAGTCCTGAAAGTTATCCCAGGCATTTTCTTATGAGGGGGGTAAGTAGTTTGTGCCTGTTGAAGTTGAGAAGAATAGAGGACATCTTATTGAATATATAAAGGTTCCTCAGAGACTTGACAGGGTAGATCTGGCCAAGTTGCTTCCCTTGGAGGAAGAGTGTGTAATTTCAGTTAGGAATGCTCATTTAAGACAAAGGGCAAATTTTATATTCGCTCAAAAGGGCAGTCAAGCTGTGGAATTCTGAGATTGAAAATCTGTCTAACAGTAAGGGAAACAAGCGTTCTGAGGATGAGGCAAAGTGGAGTTGAGCATAATAAGATCATGGCTGATCTGGTAGAGTGGGAGAACAAACTTGATAGGCCAAATGGTCTCTGCTGTTATGGAATCAAATGCAATAAAACTGTTATGCATTCAACAAGGGGTGTTGCTGCATATATTTTCTCCTAATTAGAAGGACCATCTAAAATCTGATTTTAACTCCACTTTAACATTAAAGGTCAACATGCGTTCACAATGTTGAATAAAACAGATGAGATAATTATAATCAGTGCAGTCTACTAAAATAAAACAAACATCACAAGATAGAATTGTGCAGTTGTTACAGCAGGTCAAAGCCACCAACTATGTCCCAACCAACACCTGAAAATAAATGATCTGGTCATGTTTGCGAGATCTGCTGGCCTGTTTTCTATATTAGTGACCACACTTTAAACAAAGCTCAACAGCTGTAAGGCACTCATTAAATGTTTGAGGTAAGTGTTGTTAAATTACAAGCACAGCAAACTCAGAGGTCAAAAGCTTAACTGGTCTGGATGAGATGTGAAACTAAATTCTATAAAATCATGTGGCTGGCAACAGAAAAGAAAATTAACTTGAACAGATTGCACTGCCACCGAAGATAAGTGGTAACTGAGGCCTTTGTGCCTGCATTTAGAGATTTGGGTACCTCATGAGGAAATGATTTGCTCTGCATAGAGATAGGTGCAGCTACTAGAATGCAAGCTGGTGAAAGTGAATTGAGACAACCAACCCTGCTAACAATCATGGGGGTTTTCTCTCTACTGTGTTTGTATGTAAGGATCATTTAAATGTTCTTGCAAACCCTTATTCATTCTACGTCATTCAAATAAGTCTATTGATCACATGGTGGTAAGCAGCAATGGGTTTCCACAAAGTTGAGGCACACACAGCAAAGTGTGCAATATTATCATTCAGAGGACCATGTACAAGCTATACACAAGAAGTACATCTTTGCTAATAAGAAGTGCTGTTTTAAATGAAATTCCAAAAGTAATAAGACAAAAGAACAGTACAGCACAGGAACAGGCGCTTTCGCCTACAA
>JAHRHZ010000248.1:3768293-3800776 GCA_024137785.1 Ginglymostoma cirratum | reverse complement strand
CTACCTACACTCACCTTTACTGGATCCATCCCCACCTCTTCGACTTGTCTGCCTCCTCTCCACCTATCCTCTCCTCTATCCATCCCCTATCTGCCTCCCCCTCTCTTCCCCTCCCCCATTTCTGAAGAAGGGTCTAGGCCCGAAACGTCAAGTTTTCCTGCTCCTATGATGCTGCTTGACCTGCTGTGTTCATCCAGCCCCATGCTTGTTATCTCAGATTCTCCGGCATCTGCAGTACCTTTTATCTCTGATGCTATTCTAAACTAAATGCTATATGTCTGCACACGGTCCTTATCCCTCTATTTCCTGCCTGCTAAGTGTCTGCCTAAATATCTTTTAAACTTTGCTATTGCATCTACTTCTACCACCTCTGCTGGCAGCATGTTCCAGGTGCCTACTACCATCTGTGGGGGAAAACATCTTTCCTTGCACATTTCCTTTAAACATTCGCCCCCTCACCTTAAACCTACATCCTCGAATATTTGGCATTTCCACCCTAGGAAAGAGACCTCAATTATCCAGCCGATACATGCTTCTCAATTTTATACACTTGTAACAGGTCACCCTGTCAGCCTCTGATGCTGTAGTGAAAACAATCCAAGTTTGTCTAACCTCTCATTTGAATGAATGTGGGCAACCTTAATTAGATTTCTCAGTTCGTAAAACACACTTTGGGGTAAGCTAGCCAACTACATGAGGCAAAACAAACAGAAGGTTTAAGCTGATAGAGTTGGATCAGGTAAGGTGGAAGGCGGCTCACGGGAAAGAAGAATGTCAATCGGGCGGAATAGTTGGAAAAATTCTATATTGTTCAATTTATTTTGCAAGCTTTGCCCTTCAATGCAGCAACTGGCACTCAATTCACAATCTAAGTGGCTAAAGTTACACTGATAAAAGCAGGTGGTCAGAATTAGTTCCATTGTTGGCACTGAGTACAGCAAGCTGAACAAGGATTGAGCATTGAGCATAGCACGTTCCACTTGTACAGAGGAAATAATTTTACCGAAACCACCTGGCAGGGCTCTCTGATGGGTTGAGATGGAATCTGATGCTTATGTTTCCGATGAACAGGAAAATCAAGCCAAACGTAAAGTGGGTAGTGGACCCAACTGATAAGATTCCTGCACTGCAGAGAAGGCGGGAATGAACCTGGAAATGTGTATTTTCTGTCACCCACGTTCTACCTTGGCCAGCACAAATAATAATATTAAATTGTACCAAAAAAAAAGTGTCTCAAATCAGAAAAGACAAAACAGCAAATGCAATTTTAAGAAGGACGTAACCAAAAAGATTGATGAGGGCACAACAGTAAACACGGTCGACATGGATTTTAGTGAAGCTTTTGACAAGGTTCCGCATGGTAGACTATTTAGTGTAATTTGATCACAAGGGATTCAGGGAGAGCTTGCCAAGTGGATACAAAATTGGCTTGACGGTAGGAGTCAGGAGAGTGATGGTGGAATGTCGTTTTTCAGATCGGAGGCCTGTGACTAGCAACGTTCCACAGAGACTGGTACTGGGTCCACTTTCGTTTGTCATCTATATAAACGATTTGAATGAGAAGTTAGGAGACGTGGTTATAGATAACACAATGTGGAGCTGGAAGAACACAGCAGGCCAGGCAGCAGAGGAGCAGGAAAGTTGACGTTTTTGGTCGGGCTGTGGTTAGTCAGTTTGCGGTGACACCAAAATTGGTGGTATTGTGGACAGTAAAGAAAGTCATCTAACATCACAAAGAGATCTTGGTCAATTGGGTAAACGGGCAGAGGAGTGGCAGATGATAATTAATTTGGATAAACGTGAGGCACTGCATTTTCATAAAACCAACAAGGGCAGGACTTATAGAAATAATGGTAAGGCCCTGGGTAGTGTTGTAGATCAGAGACACCTAGGGGTCCAGGTACATAATTTTTGAAATTCACATCACAGGTAGACAGGGTGGTTAAGGTGGTGTTTAGCACACTTGCCTTCATTGCTCAGACCTTTGAATGTACGAGTTGGGATGTCAAGTTGAGGTTGTGCAGGATGCTGGTGAGGCTTTTTCTGTACTACCGTGCACAGTTCTGTTCGCCCTGCTATAGGAAGGATATTATTAAACTGGAGAGGGTTCAGAAAAGATTTACCAGGATGTTGCCAAGAACTGAAGGCTTGAGTCGTAAACATAGGTTGGGACTTTTTTCACTGGAGCATAGGAGGTTGAGGGGTGACCGTACAGAGATTTATAAAATCATGAGGGGCACAGATAAGGTGAATAGCAAGAGTCTTTTCCCTAAGGTGGCGATGTTCAAAACTACGGGGCATATTTTAGGATGGGAGGCAACTGTTTTACACAGAGTGGCTCTAATGTGGAATGTACTGCTAGAGGAGGGGGAGAATGTGGGTACAGTTCCAACATTTAAAAGATATTTGAATAAGTACATGAATAGGAGGGGTTTGGAGGGATATGGGTCAAATGCAGGCAAGTGGGACTAGTTCGATTCAGGGACATGGTTGATGTGGTCGAGTTGGACCGAACGGGTCTGTTTCAATGTTATATAACAGAAAGTAGAAGCCCCTTCTTTTGAAGCAAATAACAACCTGGAATAGGAGTGTCATTACTAATAGCAAAACTTGCAACTAAAAGTGAAGAGTTCACTTACATTTTTCAGTTCAAGTCCAGAATCTATCACATAAGTGACATCAATAATAAATGATGAATCTGCTATTGAGTTTGCAATGATAACCTTCCTCCGGTAATTCTTGTAAGCCCGACTGCAATTTTCATAAATCCTTTGGAAATTGCTTCCGACGCCTGAATGCAATGGAATGGGGATGAGCTCACCCAACTGAGACCCAATAGCACCCCCTTCTGTCCGTATCATTTGACAGCAGTCTGTTATTTCCTACAAAACAAAAGATGTCAGTGCACAGAAATCAAGCCATTTACTTGTTTATCATCAGGAAAAAAATTTAAGCAAAAACGTTCACTCAGTTTCAGCAACCTGTTGGTGACAAACACCATTCCTTAGCATGGTTCAACCAAGTAATACATTTAGAAAAAAGAATTAGAACATAAGAACTAGGAGCAGGAGTAGGCCGTCCAGCCCTTCAAGCCTGCTCCGCCATTCAATAAGACCATGGCTGATCTTTTCGTGGACTCAGATCCACTTAACCGCGCTCTCACCGTATCCCTTAATATCTACTTTAGCTTTAAAAACATTTACGGAAGTAGCGTCAACTACTTCACTGGGCAAGGAATTCCATCGATTAACAACTCTCTGGGTGAGGAAGTTCCTTCACAATTCAGTCCTAAATCTGCTCCCTCTAATCTTGAGGCTATGCCCTCTTGTCCTAGCTTCACCTGCCAGGGGAAACATCCTCTCTACTTCTATCTTATCTATTCCCTCCATAATTTTATATGTTTCTATAAGATCCCCCCTCAATCTTCTGAATTCCAATGAATATAATCCCAATCTACTCAGTCTCTCCTCATAAGCCAACCCCCTCAACTCCGGAATCAACCTAGCGAACATCCTATGCACCCCCTCCAGTGCCAGTACATCCTTTTTCAAGTAAGGAGACCAAAACTGCACACAGTACTCCAGGTGTGGCCTCACCAGCACCTTGTACAGCTGCAACATAACCTCTCTGCTTTTAAACTCAACCTCTTTAGCAATGAAGGACAAAATTCCATTTACCTTCCTAATTACTTGTTGTACCTGCAGACCAACCTTCTGTGATTCATGCACGAGGACACCCAGGTCCCTCTGCATAGCAGCATGCTGCAACTTTTTACCATTCAAATAATAATCCTTTTTACTATTACTCCTACCAAAATGTGTGACTTCACATTTATTTACATTGTATTCCATCTGCCAGACCTTTGCCCACTCACTCAATGTATCTATGCTCCTCTGTAAGGTTTCACAGTCCTCTGCACACTTGCTCTGCCACTCATCTTAGTGTCATCTGCAAACTTTGACACCCTACACGTGGTCCCCAACTCCAGATCATCTATATAAATTGTAAATAATTGCGGTCCCAACACAGATCCCGGAGGCAACCACTAGTCACTGATTGCCAGCCAGAATAGCACTCATTTATCTCCACTCTTTGCTTCCTGTTAGTCAACCAATCCTCTATCCACGCTAATATTTTACCCCTAACGCCATGCATCCTTATGCAGCAGCCTCTTGTGCGGCACCCTGTCGAAGGCCTTTTGGAAATCCAGGTACACCACATCCAACGGGTCCCCATTGTCCATCTTGCTCGTAATGTCTTCATAGAATTCCAAAAGATTTGTCAAGCATGACCTGCCCTTCATGAACCCATGCTGCATCTGCCCAACGGGACAATTTCTATCAAAATGCCTTGCTATTTCCTCCTTGATAATATACTCAAGCATCTTCCCCACTACACAGGTTAAGCTAAGCAGTCTATAATTCCCCATCTTTTGTCTACCTCCTTTTTTAAACAGTCGCATCACATTTGCTGTTTTCCAATCCGCTGGGACTGCCCCAGAGTCCAGCGAATTTTGGAAAATTACCGCCACTGCACCTGCTATTTCTCCCGCCATCTCTTTTAGTACCCTGGGATGCATTCCATCAGGGCCAGGAGACTTATCAATCCTTAGCTCCATTAGCTTGCCCAATACTACCTCTTCCGTAATGATGATTGTTTCCAGGTCCTCACCTACCTTCGTCTCTTTGTCAATTACTGGCATGTTATTAGTGTCCTCCACTGTGAAGACCGATACAAAATACCTGTTCAATGCCTCGGCCATTTCATCATATCCCATAACTAAATTCCCTTTCTCATCCTCTAAAGGGCCAACGTTTACCTTAGCCACTCTTTTTCGTTTTATATATTTATAGAAACTTTTGCTATCTGTCTTTATATTCTGTGCTAGTTTTTTCTCATGTTCTACCTTACATTTCTTTATAGCTCTTTTTGTGGCTTTCTGTTGACCTTTAAAGTTTTCCCAATCTTCTAGTTTCATGCTGTTTTTGGCCACTTTGTATGCCTTCTCTTTCAATTTGATAGCCTCCCTTACTTCCTTAGACACCCATGGCAGATTACCCCTTTTCTTACAGTTCTTCCTTTTCACTGGAATATACTTTTGCTGAGCACTTTGCAAAATTGCTTTGAAAATCCTCCACTGCTCGTCAACTGTCCCACCATAAAATCTTTGTTTCCAGTCTACTTTAGCCAAGTCCTCCCTCATTCTATTGTAGTCCCCCTTGTTCAAACAAAATCCAATACTGGGGTCCTATCTTCACACTCTCCATCTGTATTCTAAATTTAACCATACTGTGATCACTCCTTCCAAGAGGATCCCTAACTATGAGGTCATTGATTATTCCCGTCTCATTACACAGGACCAGATCTAGGATAGCTTGCTCCCTCGTCGGTTCCATTACATACTGTTCAAGAAAACTATCACGTATACACTCAACAAAATCCTCCTCAAGGCTACCCTGACCGAGCTGGTTTGACCAATCTACATGTAGATTAAAATCCCCCATGATAATTGCCGTACCATTTTTACAGGCATTAGTGATTTCTTTATTTATTGCCCGCTCTAATGTGATGTTATTATTTGGTGGCCTATAGACTACACCTATCAGTGACTTTTTCCTCTTAGAATTTCTAATTTCCACTCAAATCGATTCAACCCCATTCTCTATACAACCTATATCATCTCTCAGCAATGCCCTGGTGTCGTCCTCGAATATCAGAGCTACACCACCTCCCTTACCTTCCTGTCTGTCCTTCCGAATAGTCTGGTACCCCAGATATTTAACTCCCAGTCGTGACCATCCTGTAACTATGTCCCCGTAATGGCTACCAAATCATATTCATTCGCGATGATTTGTGCCATTAACTCACCAACCTTGTCACGAGTGCTGCTCGCATTCAGGTAAAGTGCCTTTATGCTACCTTTCTTACCGTCATGATTTCCAACATCTCTAATAATATCTCCTGAGTTATCCTTCCTTTTTGCTTCGTTCATAGTCTGCCTTGAACTTAAACCCTCCTGCACACATGCTAACCTGCTGCTTACCTTTTTATTTACCATCATACTCCCTGTCGTTTTCCCTTTCCCTTCCCCCTGACCCACTAGTTTAAAGTCCTAGTGACCACCCTATTTATCCTTTTCACCAGAACACTGGTTCCAGATCGGTTCGGGTGGAGACCGTCCCATTGGTACAGATCCCCCTGGTTCCAAAACTGGTGCCAATGCCCCATGAAATGGAATCCCTCTTTCCCACACCACTCCTTTAGCCACGTGTTTACTTCCCTAATTTTCTTATCCCCAAGCCAATTTGCATGTGGCTCGGGCAGTAATCCAGAGATTACGACCCTCGAGGACCTGTTCCTTAATTTCGTTCCTAGTGCTTGATAATCCCCAAACAGGTCCTTCATTCTTACCTTGCCTATGTTGTTAGTCCCAACGTGGACCACAACAACTGGATCCTCCCCCTCCAATATCCTTTCAAGCCGGTCAGAGATGTCCTGCACCTGGCACCAGGCAGGCAACATACCATGCGGGACTCCCAATCCGGCTTGCAAAGAATACTGTCTATCCCCCTAACTATAGAATTCAAGCAATGAATCCAAGGAATAGAATCCAATCCATTAGGAATGGAAATGTTAGTTATGTGGCACGTTGTTAAAGCAGATGCAGGAAGAGGGGACCTGGGTTTCACATACACAGAGAAACAACAGTATGGAGTTGGAGGAACACAACAGGCCAGGTAGCATCAGAAGAACAGTAAAGTTGACGTTTCAAGTTGGGCTCCTTCAGATATTTCACATATCCAAATCTTTTAAGTTGAAACAGCCTCCTTAGATAGCTGGTGAAAACACGCACATGATCATTGATTTTATGAATAAATGCCTCACGAATGTAAGGAGAGTGTGTGGCACAGAGTGGTCAGTTGGTGTGTCACCTCTTACTTCCAGGCCTCACCACTACCAAAGGAATATAACTTGAGAAGAAATCCAAGTGCATAAACTTCTCCCACAAGTACATAGCCTTTTCATCAGCAGGCCCCATATTGTGCCTCCCTGGGTACACCACTGATCCATGCTCAACTGTAGAGAACCTGGAAGAGGCAGATTCTCCAGATGTGGCACATATAGGCTCACCTAATATCATAGAAGAGGAGGTGGCTGAAGGATCTTTTGAGAAAATCTGGAATAGATCCCTATACGGGACTGTCAACCCTCTGGCAGGCAGCTTTATGGGAACTCCTGCACAGCTGGTTTCTAAAAACGGTTGGTTTCATCCTTCTCTTTAGACAGTACTAGCAATACCACAAAGGGGACCCTAATACCTGGACCAAAAAAAGAGGCTCCAGCTCAGCTCAGACCAGTTCTGCCGAATATGCAAGGAGTTTGAACTGACAATAAACCTCACAAAGACCAGGACGTAGAAACTATACCTTCCATGCACACCAATAACCTCCGTGGGGGTTGGTGACATCTTCACTTACTTGGATCAACAATTCCCAGCTACTTGTTCCTTGATGTCAAAAAAATGGGCACCAGGATGGCCAAAGCTGCACGTTGTGTTAAAACCCGAGTTCAGCTATCAACCAGCAGCAAACTAATTAAAAGCTCACGAGCACCAGATTTATATTCTCAGCACATTCCTCTACAGCAACAAGGCATGTTAGGCAAGTCAAGAAAACCAGCTGAACAGCTTCCACTTCTGTTGCATCAGACAAGTTCTTGGCACCTCCTGGCAAGACTGCAAACTAAATACGGATGCACACGAAACTGCAGAGATCCCCACGTGAGTTCTTTTGAGTCAATTATTTTATTTGTTGGGTTATGTGAATCAAATAGATGCTAGGCACATCCCCAAATACATGCTCTAACAGCGTGCTGACTCATAGCAAGAAATGAGCAGATTGTCCATGACTGCAGTACAGGGATATCACAGAATTATTACTGGCCAAGAGATGGCTCTCCAGTCCATTCAATCTGCACTGGCTCTTACAGCATGATTCATAGAACATAGAACAATACAGCGCAGAACAGGCCCTTCGGCCCTCGATGTTGCGCCGCCCTGTTTACTAATCTAAGCCCATCCCCCTACACTATCCCATCATCATCCATATGCTTATCCAAGGACTGTTTAAATGCCCCTAATGTGGCTGAGTTAACTACATTGGCAGGCAGGGCATTCCACACCCTTACCACTCTCTGATTAAAGAATCTGCCTCTGACATCTGTCTTAAATCTATCACCCCTCAATTTGCAGCTATGCCCCCTCATACTAGCCGACGTCATCATCCTAGGAAAAAGGCTCTCACTGTCCACTCTACCCAATCCTCTGATCATTTTGTAGGTCTCTATTAAATCCCCCCTTAGCCTTCTTCTCTCCAATGAGAACAGACCCAAGTCCCTCAGTCTTTCCTCATAAGACCTTCAATACCGATTCGATACCGATTTCCTGACTATTCCCTGTAACCCTGTATGTAGCTACTAAAATGAATGTCTGAAATGAACCTGACCCTAGCACACTTATAGGAAATGCATTCCAGACCCTAAACAATCATGGCATGAAAAAAAAACTTCTCAGCTGGCATTTGCAAAAACATTTCTCTTATGAGCAAGGACAATTCTGCTCTATCCCAAGTTTGAAAAGATCTATCAAATCACCTCTTAATCTGAAATTCTCCATCGACATGATTGAAGTCTCTCATCTCTAGAATCATTTTCATAAGTCCCTTCCGCACTCTCTTCAGTGTATTCACATCGTTCCTGAAGTGTGGCATGTAGAATTGTACATGGTATTCCAAATGATTCAACTAACGTTCTATACAAGTTCACCATAACCTCCCCGCTCTTGTACTCTGTGCCCCTGTTAATGAAACCTAGAATAGTATATGCTTTATTAACAGCCCCAACTCTCAAGATTTCTGCACACACACTGGCCTTTTTGCTGCTGCACACCCCTTTAGAATATTACCCATGAATCTGTGAGCAAGGTCTAAAGTTGGCAGTAGTTGGAGCTGATGTATGGGAAGCCCTAACTGCTGACTGACAATAGATCGGAGCGTCTGGAGACCAGAAGTCAGCAAAGGCATGGTGAAAGTACAAATGAAATAATTGGACTGGTGAAACCAAAGCCTGCCAGAGTGTAACACCATTAGTTAACTTCAGGCCAACACCAATCATCTATGCCAGCTGAAGAAAAGACAGTCACTCTTGACTTGACCCTCATTCTACACAGAGAACGTATGGTGTGAATTTAGACAGGCATACAGAGTTGAGGGTCAATACAGCAGGTATTCGACAGTATGACTATGTCCCAGGCACCACTATCAACAACCCAGGATATGTCCTGTTGAACCAGCAGGACTCGCCCAGCAGAAGCAATGACACATTGGTATTTCGTTGAAACAGTCCTGGGATCCTTTGACACTAAACCCAATGAAGTCTCATGGCATTAGTCAAACAAGGGCAAAGAACATAGAGCAACGAACAGTACTGCACAGTACAGGCCCTTCGTCCAACAATGTTGTGCTGACCTATTATCATACTAAGATCAATCTACCCTGCATACCTTACATTTTACTATCCTCCATGTGCCTATCCAAGAATCGCTTAAAAGTCTGCCAATTACTATGTATTTCCCCATTCCATATTAGTTGATCATCAGTGCTCTTCCATGTTGAAAACTACTCAGAGGCTGACAATGACACAGAACATTTCTCCTGCTGGCCACCTGACCCCAGAATTCAGGGTGGGGCACTTCAATGTCCATTGCCAATACTGCTTCGGTATGCACCAGTATGAAAGGGTGGCCAAAGCCTAAAGGACACAGTTGCCAGACCGGTACTGTGACAAGTGGTGAGGGAACCAACAGGGAAAAACATACCTCAAACTCATGCTCACCCATCTGGCTGCCAGTGACGTATCTACCCATGGAAGCACTGGTTAAAGTGGCCACAGCACAGTCTGTCTTCGCTGAGATAATGTCCATCTTCACATAGAGGATATCCTCCACTGTGTCACCATCACCATGCTAAATGGGACAGGCATTGCTCTACCAACTTAAGACTGGCCCTGGTGCCTTATTGATGCCCATCGCAGCATGAGACTGCAACTCCAACACAATCTGCAACTCTACCCACCTGTACCATTACCATCAAGCCAGGGAATCAACCTTGTGGAATGAAGAATGCAGGTGATGATGCCAGGAGCTGCATCAGACATATAGAGCCTAAATGAGGTGCCAACCACATGGAACAACAAAATGAGCTACCTGTGTGCTAAACAGCAAAAGCAGCAAGTGACAGACAGGGCTAAGTAATTCTACAATCAGCAGATCCAATCCAAGCTTTGCAGTCCTGCCATATCCAGTTGTGAATGCTGGTGGATAATTAAACAACTCACTGAAGGAGGAGGTGGCTCCACAACTATCTCCAATCTTACCCAACAGGGGAGCCGAACAACTGTGCAAATCTTCAGCCAGGAGTGCCGCGTGGAAAATCTATTTTGGCCTTCTCCTGAGGTCCCAGGCATCATGGATGCCAATCAGTCGATTTGATTCACTTATGTTACATCAAGAAGCAGGTGAAGGCACTGGATACTGCAAAGTACAAGGGCCCTGACAATGTTCTGACAACACTACTGAAGAGTTGTGCTCCAGAATTTGTCACCTCCTAGCCCAATGTTCCAGCCTTGATTTAAACATGGGCAAAAGAACTGAATTCCATAGGCAGGGTGAGACTGGCTGCACTTGATTTCAAGTCTGCACTTGACAGTGTAATATCAAGGAGCCCTAGCAAAACTGGAGTAAATGGGAATCAGGTGTAAAGCTCCACAGGGATTGTACAACAGTTACTCCTACTGGTGCTGTAATGGACAGATGCAACTCCTATAACCCTGCACATCATTTCTATTTAATTTCCTCCTGGTTGCCTCAATTGAACTTACTTCCACCACACTTCCAGGCAGTGCATTACAGACACAGAGTACTTACTGCATGAAAAATTCTTTTTATTTTTCACCTGGAATTTGCTTCTTTTGCAAAACACTTTAAAACTTCTACACTGTGGTTCTAGATCCTTTTATAAACAAGGGCACTGAAAGTGGCAACACAGGCAGCGAAGGTGATTAAGGCGGCATGTGGCATGCTTACCCTCATTGCCTGGAGCGTGGAGTACAAGAGTTGGCAAAGCATATTGCACCTATATAAAACCCTTGTTAGGCCGCATTTGGAGTACTGTGTGCAATTTTGGTCACCACACTACCAGAAGGATGTGGAAGCTCTGGAGAGAGCAGAGAAGGTTCATCAGGATGTTGCCTCGTCTCCAGGGCAATCACTATGAGAAAAGGTTTAAAAAAAAGAGACTAGGATTGTTTTCACTGGAAAGATGGCAGCTGAGAGGAGACCTGGGAGAGGTCTACAAAATTATGAGAGGCATAGATAGGGTGGATAGTCAGAGGCTTTTTCCCAGGGTTGATGTTTCAATTACAAGGGGGCGTAGGTTCAAGGTCAGAGGGGGAAAGTTTAAGGGAGATCGCAAGGGAAGTTTTTCATGCAGAGAGTGGTAGCAGCCTGGACTGCACTACAAGAGATGGTGGAAGCAGGCACATTGAAGATATTTAAGAGGAACCTAGATGGGTCCATGAATAGGGAGGGAATAGAGGGATATGGATTGAAAAATGGCAGATTTGTTTTTGGATTAATTAGGGCATGATGGCCGGCACAGGCTTGGAGGGCCAAAGGGCCTGTTCCTGTTCTGTGCTTTTTTATTTATTCACTTATTTCGTAAATTTGAAAGTGTCTATCAAAAACGTCCTCTTAGTCGTCGACTCTCCGAAGTCAATGGACCTAAGCTCGCCAATATATCTTGATTATTCAACTCTCATATCCCTGGAATGATTTCCAAACCTCTTCTGCATGCTCTACAATGTCCCAGATACCACCATTCCTGGTTATTTACATCCCACTGGCAGGGCATGCCCAAAGGAGTTGGCACAGGGGCATACAGTCAGGAGAGAGGTGCCCTGGGATTTATAAACATTGCCTCTTGACCCCATAAAGTTGCACAGCATCAGGTGAAACACGGGCAAGGAAGCCTCCTACTAATTAACATGTACCATCCTCACGCTGTGTTCCTGCATATTGAAATACACTTGGAGAAAGCACTGTGTGTGGCAAGGGCACAGAAGGTACTCTGATTGGGAACTTCAATGTCCACTATCAAAAGTAGCTTGGCAGCAACACTACTGATCGAGCAGGTGAGGTCCTACAGGTCATAGCTGCTATATTGGGTCTGCAGCAGCTAGTGAAGGAACTGACAAGAGGGATACATATACTTGGAACTCATCTTCACCAATTTGCCTGCTGCAGATGCATCTGTCCCTGAGTAATAAGATCAGAAGTGAGGGTATTCGCACCAGTAAGAGTGACCACCGCGCAGTCTTTGTGGAAACAAAGTCCCGCCTTCACATTGAGAATAACCTCCATCATGTTGTGTGACACGATCACTGTACTAAATGGGACAGACTTCGAACAGCTCTAGCAACTCACAACTGGGCATCTATGAAGTGTTGTGGGCCTTCAGAGCAGAATAGTACTCCAACTCAATCTGCAACTTCATAGCCCAGCACATACCCCACTCAAACATAACTATCAAGCCAAAGAATCAACCCTGGTTTAATGGAAAGTGTAGGATGGCATGTGAGGAGCAGCAGCAGGCGTGCCGAGAAATGCGGTGTCAACCAGGTGAAGGCACAAAATAGAACGACCCATATGCCAAACATAAGCATCAACTAAGAGCTAAGCAATCTCACAACCAACTGATCCGATTGAAGCGCTTTAGTCCTGCCACAAACAGTCCTGAGCGTGGAGGACAATGAAACAACTCATTGGAGGAGGTTGCGCTCCACAAATATCCCCATCCTCAATGATGAAACAGCCCAAAAAAAGTGTGAAAGAAATATATGGAATTAAGATCTAACGATGACCATGAATCCATTGTCAGGAAAAACCCCTCTGGTTGACTCATGTCCTTAGGGAGGGAAATTGCCATCTTTACCTGATTTTTAAAAAATCCCAAAAGAACTGTAGATACTGTAAATCAGGAACAAAAACAGAAGTTGCTGGAAAACCTCAGCAGATCTGGCAGCATCTGTGAAGACAAAAAAACAATCAGTTAACTTTTCGGGGCCGGTGACACTTCTTCAGACCTGCTGAGCTTTTCCAGCAACTTCTGTTTTTGTGCCATCTTTACCTGGTCTGGTCTGGCCTGCGTCAGATGTTTCAGCACTCTACACCAGCATCCCTCACGATGACGGCATCGCTGCAACAGCCTCAGTACTCAACATCAACAACCGCCAATTTCTAGACACCATTCCTAAAACTCATCTGCTTCATCCTCGGACACAACGTCTTCACTTTTGACAACCAGTTCTTCATCCAGAAGCAAGGAACAGCATGGGGACCAGATCTGCACCCCAACATGCCAATATTTTCATGCACAAGTTTGAGCAAGACTGCTTGGCTGCGTAGGACCTCTGACTAACACTATACACCAGATACATTGACAACATTTTCTTCTTTTGGACTTATGGCAAGGAATGAATGAAACAACTGCATATCAACAAGTTTCAACCCACCAGACTTACCATTGACTACTCTTTGGAATCAGTCTCATTCTTGGACACCTGCATCTCCAACAAAGACAGACATCTCAGTACCTCACTCTACCGCAAGCCCACAGATAACCTCAAAATGCTGCACTTCTCTAGCTTCCACCCTCAACATATTAGACAGGACATCTCCTACAGACAAGTCCTACGTACATACAGGATCTGCTCAGATGAGGAAGAACCCAACTGACTCCTGAAGGTTTCGGATGTCCTCAGAAGAATAAGATACAATACTCAACTTGTTGCCTGCAAATTCTGACATAACAGTGAAAAACCGCAGTGACCTCAGAAGACAGACACAGGATACAACCAATACAGTAGCCTTCGTTGTCTAGTACACTCCCAGAGCAGAGAAACTACGCCATGTTCTTCGCGGCCTTCAACTTATCATCAATGATGATGAGGCACTCGCCAAGGTCTTCTCAACACCTCCACTTCTCACCTTCAAATAACTACCAAACCTTAAACAGACCATTGTTTGCAGCAAACGACCCAACCTTCAGGACAACTTCAACCACAACACTATACAACCCTGCCACGGCAACCTCTGCAAGACATATCAGATCATAGACGTGGATACTACCATCACATGCGGGGACCATTACTTTGATAAATTGCTATGATCTCTCTACCTTAACTAATTTGTACAGTTTTAAATTGAGCATGCGA
Organism: Ginglymostoma cirratum; assembly: GCA_024137785.1. Classification (NCBI taxonomy): domain Eukaryota; kingdom Metazoa; phylum Chordata; class Chondrichthyes; order Orectolobiformes; family Ginglymostomatidae; genus Ginglymostoma; species Ginglymostoma cirratum. Next base: position 3,786,448 of record JAHRHZ010000248.1, on the reverse strand, counting down.
TTCTAGTCATTTAGTTTGACTCCAGCACTACCCTATTTTTAAACTTATTGTCATTATCTCTCTGCTTCACTTAATTGGATTATAGGTCATCCCCTCTCTGGTAATTCAGCTGTTGACACTTTACTCACCGTGAAACAATCCTAGTCATCTGCAGAGACTTATTATCTGACGCTCCACTCACATCAGTTGTCTGATCTTTTGATCTCTCTGCATTTAAACTCTGTCTGTGTGCTGTGCTCTCTCACTGCACCTGACAAGGGGGCTGCACTCCGAAAACTTGTATGAGTTCAACTAAACCTGTTGGACTATAATTGTGTGACTTCTGACTGTCCACCCCAGTTCAACACAGACCACATCATGGTCTGGCCTACATGTGACTCCAGACCTATAGTAGTGGGGTTGACTCTTAACTGCCTCTGGTCAATTAAGGATGGGCAATAAGTGCTGGCCGAGCCAATAATGCCCATATCCCATGAAATGAATAATAAAAAAAAAAAGAAGCACATGCAACAGCCAGAAGAAACGAGTGGATAGCCCATCTCAGTGCCCTTCTGAGATCCCCAGCATCACAGATGGCAGTCTTCAGTCGATTTAATTCATTTCACATGACATCAAGAAACAGTTGGAGGCACTTAAGTACCGCAAAGGCTATAGGCCCGGACAACATTCTGGCAGTAATCCTAAAGACGTTCTCCACAAAGGGCTGCACCCTTAAGCAATCTGTTCTAGCATATCTACAACAATGACATTGACTTGACAATGTGAAAAATTGCTCAGTTATGTCCTGTACACAAAAAGCAGGACAAATCCAACCTGGCCAATTACCTCCCCAAAGCCTACCCACCACGTGCAATGCACAAGTCAGGAATGTGATGCACTGACCTGCCTGCCTGCCTGCATGGAGTGCATCTCCTTCAACACTCAATAAACTAGAGTTACAGGCACAGAATCTTTAAAATGCCACAAACTGGTGCAGAAAATAATCAAGAAATCTAATGGAATGTTGGTCTTTATATCTAAAGGATTGGAGTATAAGGATGAAACAGTTATGCTACAGTTATTCAAAAACCTGGTTAGACTCCACTTGTATCGAGAGTAGATCTGAGTATATATGACCTTGGAGGGAGTACAACATAGGTTTGCAAAAAAATGATACCTGGACTTCAGAGGTTAAGTTACAAGGTTGCATAAACCAGGCCTGTTTTCTCTAGAATTTACAATGTTCAGGGGTGTTCTGATTGGAGCCTTCAAGATATTAACAGGAAAAGACAGGGTAGTAAAGATAAACTATTTCCTTGTTGGGGGATTCTAAAATTAGGAAGCATAATCGAAGGAGTAGGGCCAGGAAAGATGTCAGGAAACATCCACACAGAAATAGTGGTAGATGTTTGGAATTCTTTTCCAGAAATGACAGTGAATATTAGATATAAAGAGATAAAAGGTACTGCAGATGCTGGAGAATCCGAGATAACAAGCATGGGGCTGGATGAACACAGCAGGCCAAGCAGCATCACAGGAGCAGGAAAACTTGACGTTTGGGCCTAGACCCTTCATCAGAAATGGGGGAGGGGAAGAGGGTTCTGAAATAAATAGGGAGAGACGGGGAGGCGGAGAGAGGATGGATAGAGGAGAGGATAGGTGGAGAGGAGGCAGACAAGTCGAAGAGGCGGGGATGGAGCCAGTAAAGGTGAGTGTAGGTAGGGGGGTAGAATACTAGATCAGTGGTTAATTTGAAATCTAAGATAGAAAACCTTTGGTTAAGCAAAAATGATAGAGAAAATGGGCCAAAGGCAGGTATATTGAGATTTTCCAAGCTGCTGCACGAGGATGATTGGCTAAATGGCCTCCTTCAGTGCTCTAAAAAATCCCTTATCCCACATACCAAAATACTGCCAAAAATCCCACGTTTCTCTTGAAGTTTGTTCAATTTCTATGTGTTTTCTTTAAAACTGCATCCACAGTCTGAAACAGCTAACAGGCCGGTAACTACATAGTTTTTACATCGCAATTAAGTTAGTTAAAAATTAATTCTCATTAATAATAAAAAGAATAATAATTTAATCCACTTTAGAAAAGACCTCTCTCATCAATTCAAACACAAGAATAATGTTGAATAATTTGCTTAATAAGAATGAATCCAAACTGATGACCCAAATGTTAGGGTTCCCAACTCCCTAAAAACTAAATATTCATCTTTCAACATTGCTTCAAGCCACGCAGCAGAAGGGAAAAATATCGAAAACTACAATAAAATTGTGGTTTCTCAACTTTTCTTTCAACATCTTTACTATTAAGTCTAAAAATGTTGAAAGAGGCAACTATTTAATTGGGTGAGGGTCTTCAAAGAGAGAAGTCACATAATGGACTGAATCCCACTGGAATTGGAAACAATAACAAATATAATCCTGAAACAGAGAGTCATTAGAGACAGAGATAGTAGGGACTGCAGATGCTAGAAAATCTGAGATAACAAGGTGTGGAGCTGGATGAACACAGCAGGCCAAGCAGCATCATAGGAGCAGGAAAGCTGACGTTTCGGGCCTAGACCCTTCTTCAGAAATGGGAGAGTGGAAGGGGTTTCTGACATAAATAGGGAGAGAGGAGGAGGCGGATAAAAGACGGTTAGAGGAGCAGATAGGTGGAGAAACAACTCAACAACTTCTCTTTCAATTCCTCCCCCTTCCTATAGACAAAGGAGGTGGCCATGGGTACCCGCATGGGCCCAAGCTATGCCTGCCTCTTTGTAGGTTACGTGGAACAATCCCTCTTCCGTAGCTACACCGGCCCTAAACCCAACCTCTTCCTCCGTTACATTGATGACTGCATCGGCACCGCCTCGTGCTCCCACAAGGAGCTTGAACAGTTCGTCCACTTCACCAACACCTTCCACCCCAACCTGAAGTTCACCTGGACCATCTGATATTTCTCTCTCCTTCCTGGACCTCTGTTTCCAGAGATGGAAACAAATATCCATTGCAAGTCCACCAACTCCCACAGCTACCTAGAATACACCTCCTCCCACCCACTTTCCTGCAAAAATGCTATCCCCTATTCCCAATTCCATCGTCTCCACTGCATCTGCTCCCAGGATGAGACATTCCACTCCCATACGTCTCAGATGTCCTCGTTTTTCAAAGACCGCAACATCCCCTCCTCAGCGGTCGAGAACGCCCTCGACCGTGTCTCCCGCATTTCGAGTAACACATCCCTCACGCCCCGTCCCCGCAATAATAACCAAAAATGAACCACCCTCGTCCTCACGTACCACCCCACCAACCTCCGGATCCAACGCATCATCCTCCGACACTTCCGCCATCTGCAATCCGACCCCAAAGATATTTTTCCCTCCCCACCCTTATCTGCTTTCCGGAGGGACCACTCTCTCCGGGACTCCCCTATGCACTCCATACTCCCCTCCAGCCCCACCACACCTGGCACTTTTCCCTGCAACCGCAGGGAGTGCTACACCTCCCCCTCACCTCCATCCCAGGCCCCAAGACGACTTTCCACATCAAGCACATGTTCACCTGCACATCTGCCAATGTGGTATACTGTATCCGCTGTTCTAGATGTGGCCTCCTCTACATCGGGGAAACCAAGCGGAGGCTTGGGGACCGCATTGCAGAACACCTACGCTCGGTTCGCATTAAATAACTGCACGTCCCAGTCACGAACCATTTCAACTCCCCCTCCCATTCCTCAGACGACATATCCATCCTGGGCCTCCTGCAGTGCCACAACGATGCCACCCAAAGGTTGCAGGAACAGCAACTCATATTCCGCTTGGGAACCCTGCAGCCCAATGGTATCAATGTGGACTTCACAAGCTTCAAAATCTCCCCTCCTCCTACCGCATCCCAAAACCAGCCCAGCTTGTCCCCACCTCCCTAACCTGTCCTTCCTCCCACCTAAAGCCCCACCCCCATCTCCTACCTACTAACCTCATCCCGCCCGCTTTACCTGTCCATCCTCTCTGGACTGACCTGCACCCTCCCTACCTCCTCACCTTTACTGGCTCCATCCCCGCCTCTCTGACCTGTCTCTCTCCTCTCCACCTATCTTCTCCTCTATCCATCTTCCCCCCCACCGACTTTCCCTATTTTTTTCAGAACCCCCTTCCCCCAACCATTTCTGAAGGAGGTTCTAGGCCCAAAACGTCAGCTTTCCTGCTCCTCTGATGCTGCTTCGCCTGCTGTGTTCATCCAGCTCCACACCTTGTTATTTCTAGGCATTAAAGACAAATCAGTTAATTCTGGCAGCATCTCTCAATAGATTGTGAGCAGCCGATTGTGATTTTCTGTTCATTTTATGAACGGATCAGGAGTCAGTGGGAGATTCAGGAAACGCCTCAGATGTACCATATAAGCCACTAAAATATTTTAAAACATACTACATCAGGATTATGAAGGTAACTGACAACATGCGTCTCTTGTGAAAAAAGATTTTTCAAAATGTAAACAACTTACACATTGAGAAATAGAACGCAAGAGCTAGGAGTAGACATATCAGTCCCTTGAGCCCACTGTCTTTTAATATCATAGCTGATCTCATTTCAGCCTCAACTCCGCTCTCCTGCCTACTCCCTTTAACCTTTGAACCCTTTGCTAGTTAAGAAACTGCATTTCCCTCCTTGGATTTCCTCAATTTCCCATCATCCACCACTCATTGGAAGAAGGGAAGTCAGTGGAACTTTCTCCTGAATGGAAATTAAAGGATTTGTGGAACAAATTGACAGGAAAGGCCATTAAACTAGCTTCTGAAGTGCAATTGGAAGAGTTTCTGAAATACTGACATGAGGATATGGTGAGGAGTTAGGTTAGTGTTTTCTTGTTGGATGCAGAAATCTACCCTTGTTGCTCTTCTTGTCAGCTATCACGGTGCTGCAGTAATGACGGATTTGGCGAAAGACATGTCACTCCACTCTAGTTCAACACAGCAATTTATAGTGTGCAAATATACTCCTTGGTCAAATAACAGCCTTTCATCAGTACGCCTTTTTCCTGAAAGTACATAAAGATCATGAAAGGTTTGTACTGCAAAGTTTTTTAGCTATTAAAATATTTTCCATTTTTATAAAAGCTATGCCCTCCTCTAAACAAACTACACTCAGTCCTCGTTATCTGATTTGCTATTCATGTACGCATATTCTTATAAAGTCAGCTCCAGGCCTCATCTCAAATCACAGAATCCCTACAGTGTAGAAGCAGGCCACTCGGCCCAACAAGTCGACACTAACCCTTCGAAGAGCATCCTATCTAGACCCACTCACTCCCCATCCTATCTCTGTAATCAAGCATTTCCAATGGCTAATCCACCTAACCTGTACCTCCCTGGACACTCGGGCAATTTAGCATGGCTGTCCCACCTAGCCTGCACATCTTTGGACTATGAAAGGAAACCAGAGCATCCAGAAGAAACCCATGCAAATATGGGGACAATGTGCAAACTCCACACAGACAGTCACCCGAGGGTGGAACCGAACCTGGGTCCCCACTGTTGTGAGCCACTGTGCTGCCCCAGTTTCTCATTTAACTCTTCAAAATACTGCACATTAAAATTAAAAAAAAAGTCACAAAATCCTCAAATTTAAAAAAGGTCTCAAATTTTGTGCACCTGAAGTTATGGCCTAGTTATTATTAATTTAAATTGAAAATTGCAAAACAATTGGATATATTGCACTTGAAGAGAACGGATGTGACCTGTAGATTATAATTAAAAAGTCAGAATGGCCACTGTCACTATGGCTTCTTTGAATCATATGTTAGAAATAACATGGCAAAACTTGTATTACTGCGGGAGCCAATGGCATAGCAGTAATGTCACTGGACTAGTAATCCAGATCCCCCACACTATGTTCTCAGGATATCGGTTCAAATCACACTATGGAAATGGTGATGTTTAAATTGAATAACAATCTGGAATTAAAATCTAGTTTAAATGACAACTATGTCATTGTTGCTGATCGTCATAAAAGCCCATCTATTCACTTCTTTAGGGAAGAAAATGTGCTATCCTTACTTGTTCTGGCTTACATGTGACTGCATATCCACAGCAATATGGTTGATCCATCTCAGCCACTTCCTGACATCCTCAGCATCACAGATGCCAATCTTCAACTAACACATTTCGCTCCATCTTTTCAGAAAGCTTTGAGCCATATCAAAAAGATGTGAAGCACCTAAAATGTTGCCACTTAAGAGTGTCAAAATCTAGTAATGTCAGTTTTGGTTTGTTATCTGCAAGTCGTCTACACCTGTATCCCTCATGGATATCGTGTCTCACTGGAACACTGACAATGCTTCCATTTTCACAGTACCCCATCCAATTTTTAACCTGCAATGTGGAAATGCAAAGCACGCATCTCCTGTGAAGCAGGAACAAAAACATGGGCAAGACATGAAGCATAATATAACACGGCAGTTGCCCCATATTTCATTTTGAAACTCAAAACTACAGTGGCACAGTATAACATCAACAGCCCTTATCAACATATAAATAACATTCTCTGCAAGTGACATTGCTGTATTCTCCCTCTCTATTTCCTTCAGCATTCCACATGGCTAAGCGCACTGGTCTCCTCCAAACTTTCTCCTTTGTCCACATCCACCAAAGTGCCCTTTAATAGCTCTTTTTGATCAATCTGAATGCATCTGAAAAGTTGTCTCCAGAAATTGGGTACACTTCCATCTAGTCACCTCCGCAGCCTGCAAGGATTTACCCTCGTTTTCACTGTCATCACCCCCAGCAACCATGGGTAAGCAATAAGCTGCCTTTCACAACTGCACTGACAACATCCACACTTCCAGCAATTTGTGCCCTAACCCTTACCTTTATCTGCTCTGTCAGACTGAATATATGACAACAGTCTTATATTTAATTATAATTTCCTCTAGTTCAACAGAGGGAAGACAGATGCCATTGTTTTAGGATTATGAATTCTGTTCAATTGACACTGGGTTCATTGCCTTTCCAAATGTTACTGCGTTTTGATTCTTCACTGTTCACTTCACCCGACAAAGGGGCAGTGCTCCTTCAAATGTGATTTCAAATAAACCTGTTGGACTATAACCTGGTGTTGTGCAACTTCTGACCTTGTCTATCCCGGTGCAACACTGGCACGTCCACATTTTGTTTCTTGGCTGAGCTTCATAATGGTCAAAAACAAAATTTACTTAAAGCTCTGCATTATTACATGCCTCATCTCCTAAGCCCCAACGTATTGAAACAAGCCTCTCCTATCCAGACTCCACTATTTTCATGGCTCGTTTGTGCCCTTTCATCCTCCACCCTCCATCAATTCCAACTGTCTAACGTCTGAACCCAACTAAATCCCATGTGCCCACCACCACTAATATTGTCAAAGAACTGACATTAGCTCCCGTGCTGGAAACATTAGGTTTTAAATCTTTAAAGCTTGCTCCACTTCATCTTCTCCAGCCCTATATGCCACCACTTTTCTTGTTGACTCCAACCTTCTCTGCATTCTCTGGCTTTCTATTGCCCAACAATCTCCGAAACAGCCTGGGACATTCATGGTTTTGAAAAGGTACCACACAAAAGCTAAACTCCTGTTGTTACTTTCAAAATTCATACCTTGTATCTCTGCCATTTTATTTCCAGACTTAAAACTCAATCCAACCAAGCTTTGGTTACTCATCCTAACTTCTCCCTCCTGGGCTTAGCATCTACTTTTTAAAATGCCAGTTTTGGAAACACCTGAAAACTGCGTTTATATATAATGATAAATACAAGTGAGGAGCATCAGGAAACAAGTAAAGCAATTGTAAATAACACATCCGAAAATATACTTTGCAGAAAGATCAAGAAAGTCACATATGGATGCATTAGGTCTGGTGACTAAAAGCCTGGTTAAGTGTACATGCTTTAGTGAAGTTTTAAGGACTCTTAACTGACCCACTGAAAAGGCCTAGTAAACCATTCAAGGCCAAGATAATTAGGGATTGGCAATAACAATTGGTGGATGGTGGAGGATGAAAGGCCACAAACGACAACATGACAATGGAGGAGTCTGGAGACAAGAGGCTTGTTTGCAGAACATTAGGGATCAAGAGATGAGACATATATAACTGCAGAGCTCCAAGTAAAGATTTTTTGATGGCCTTACCAACAACATCTACATCCCATTGAAAGGATAAATAAAAAGACTTAGTGCAGATGGCAAGGCAAAGTTTTCTATGACTTGAAGTTTACTGAATATGGAGAATGGGAGGATGGTCAGGATAGCATGGCAACAGTCAAATCAGAAAGTTACAAAAGTATGGATGATACTTTTCAGTTGAGGCAGGTACATTATTGCAGATGGAGAAGTGAGCAGTCTTTGCAATGGAAAGGATGTTGGATTAGAAGCTCAATTCAGAATCAGCTTTGACAAAAGGAAGTGAGAAAAATAAATCTGTCAACTGTTTTCAGACATTACAATAAAAAAGTTACATATATGTCTGTAATCCAACTGCAATCTCAGTTCACTAGAGTAGCTGACTTCCTGTAGTCAGATGTAGCAATTTTAAAATTTAAAGAAACGATAATTTCTTTTAGAAAATGTTAGTCTAATTGATGCGATGTTTTTCCAATTGGGTTTATGTCAGTCATCCACTCATTTCAAAATTGCTGTGTTAAGTGCCAACAAATTCAACGATCACCAAGATAAACATCACCAGTTGTTGGAACAGTAATTAAAAATTTTAAAAAATCCAATAGTAAATTTGAATTGTGCTCCATTGTGCAAATGAAGTGGAAACTTGGTTGATTTTGAGTCATGACTAAATCTAATTAGTTACTGCAAAGACCTGTTTTTGACTTTTACATCAGTATACCTGTTTATTGTATTGCTAATAAGAGGGCTGCCCCACATTCAGCACTAGTCACAAGTTCTTGCAGTATGGCGCACTGTCACAACATCAACAACCACATAACCAGCTGGGCATGAACTCATGAGATAACTAGGTGTGGAGCTGGATGAACACAGCAGGGAAAGCAGCAGAGGAGCAGGAAAGCTGATGTTTCGGGCCTAGACCCTTCTTCAGAAATGGGGGAGGGGAAGGGGGTTCTGAAATAAATAGGGAGAGAGGGGGAGGCAGATAGAAGATGGATAGAGGAGAGGATAGGTGGAGAGGAGACAGACAAGTCAAAGAGGCGGGGATGGAGGCAGTAAAAGGTGGGTGTAGGTGGGGAGTGGGGAGTTAGGGAGGAGATAGGTCAGTCCAGGGACGACGGACAGATCAAGGGGGTGGGATGAGGTTAGTAGGTAGGAGATGGGGGTGGGGCTTGAGGTGGGAGGAGAGGATAGGTGGGTGGAGGGACAGGTTAGGGAGGCATAACTCCCCCTACCATTCCTCAGACGACATGTCCATCTTGGGCCTCCTGCAGTGCCACAACGATGCCACCTGAAGGTTGCAGGAACAGCAACTCATTCAGCTTGGGAACCCAGCAGCCCAATGGTATCAATGTGGACTTCACAAGCTTCAAAATCTCCCCTCCCCCTACTGCATCCCAAAACCAGCCCAGCTCATCCCCACCTCCCTAACCTGTCCTTCCTCCCACCTCAAGCCACACCCCCATCTCCTACCTACTAGCCTCATCCTGCCCCCTTGACCTGTCCGTCCTCCCTGGACTGACCTATCTCCTCCCTAACTCCCCACCTACACTCACCTTTACTGGCTCCATCCCTGCCTCTTTGACCTGTCTCCTCTCCACCTATCATCTCCTCTCCCCATCTTCTATCTGCCACCCCCTCTCTCCCTATTTATTTTAGGACCCCCTTCCCCTCCCCCATTTCTGAAGAAGGGTCTAGACCCGAAACGTCCTCTGATGCTGCTTGGCCTGCTGTGTTCATCCAGCTCTACACCTTGTTATCTCAGATTCTCCAGCATCTGCAGTTCCTACTATCTCTGGGCATGAACTCATGTTGTGCATGCATTAGTTTACAGGTAATTAAAAGAAAATGTACTTAAGAAACAGCAATAAGTTGCAGATACAGCCAGGCAGAACAGTCAATAATCAAAGTATCCACAGAATATTGCAGCAACAGCAGCACTAATGAGGACTTTAGAAATATATAAAGTCAAAAATCACATGATACTAGGTTGTAGTCCAACAGGTCTATTTGAAATCACAAGCTTTCAGCGTGCCACTCCCTCGTCAGATGCAGTGAGAGAGGGCACACAGACACACAAAGTTTATTGGCAGAGAGATCAAAAGGATCATACAACTGGTGAGAGTGGAATGAACTAACATAAAATGGCTAATGGAGAGCTGTTGGCATTAACAGAAGCAAACATTTTATTGGACTTTCAGCTGCAAGGGTGGGGATATGCACAAACAAAACAATAAAAGCATAATAAAAAATGCGTGTCAGTTGTCCTGTGCTGTCAGGAGAAGGAAAGAGACACAAAAATCAGCGACTAAAATACCTACAGACCCATACAGACACTTACTGAGATTTTGGAAAATATTATTCTCTTCAAACCTCCATCCATCATAAAGGAGAGCTGACTGATTTTAAACAGATCCAAATTGTGAAATCTAATCTTTCTAGGAGTGAGATATTACGGAAAATCTAATTAAATGCAGACAAATTTGAAGTTAATATGGGACCCAAAATATATTTTCATAAATAAGTAATTTTAACAGCCCAGTTATTGTCAACAACAGTTACCTAGGCACTGAGCTGCAACAGAACTCTGTCTGCTTCAGGAAGTATAGCAAAGCTCATACGTAAGAATTGCAGGTTCATTTGTCATATTAACTTCGCCTCTAAACTATCTGCATAAATTGACACTCATCTTGAAGGAAGTTTGAACTCACTGCGTGACTCCCTCGTCCACTCCACAATCCCAACTAACCTCACCATACCTGGCACCTTTCCCTGCAGCAAGTGCCACATCTGCCCCTCCACCTTCCCCGACACCCCCCAACCTCAACCTAAAGCCCAAAACGAACTTTTTATATCAGACAGGCGTTCACCTGCATGTCCTCCAACCTGGTCTACTGTTTCCATTGCTCCCGATATGGCCTCCTCTACATCGGTGAGACCAAATGTAGACTTGTTTCGTGGAGCCTCTGTGCTCCGTACGTGCTAATTGACAACACCTTCCGATCACTACACATTTTAACCCCTCTCCTCCTCTCTTGAAGACATGTCCACCCTGGGCCTCCTCCAGTGTCACAATGATGCCACATGCAAACTGGAGGAGCAGCACCTCATATTCCGCCTTGGGAACCTACAGCCTGATGGCCTGAACATGGAATTCACCAGTTTTAAAATCTCCCCACCCCTGGCCTCATCCCATGTCCAACCCTCCCTCTCATCCCCGCCTCCTTGACCTGACACAACCTGTCCATCTTCTTTCCCCACCTTTCTGTCCTACCCTACCCAAGTCCCTACTACTGCCTACCTGCATCCACCTATCACCACCCCACCTGCCTTTTCCCAGCCCCACCCTTCTTCCCTCTCACCTCCTTGAGCTGACACAACCTGTCCATTTTCTCTCCCACCCTTCCCAATGACTAATCCACACCACCCCCCTACCTGCATTCACCATCACCAACCCACCTACCTTCCCCCAGGCCCACCCCTCCTCTCTCTATTTATTTCCTAGTTCCCTTCCCCCTCCCAAGTTCTGAAGAAGGGTCCTGGCCCCAAATGTCAGCTTTCCTACTCCTCGGATGCTGCTTGATCTATTGTGTTCCCCAGCTCCACACCATGTTGGCAAGGAACTTTGTCTTCCTGGATTTATAAGTGGATTATATAATCACAAAAGGATCTTTAGACTAAGATCGTAAGAAATGTAGAATTAGGCCATTCAGCCCATGTTAGTATAACATCAGAAACTGTTCTCATACCATGCACGTCATTGACATATTTATTAAATTGATGCCAAGGCTAAAAAGTTGCAGTGAGATGCAATCAAATATGCATAACCACAACAAAACAGGAACACCATGAATAGTTTTGGGCTTCTTCGGAAAGATACAGCAATACTGAAGGTAGTCCAGAAAAGGTTCACTAGGCTGGTATCTGGCAGTAGGGACTACCTTATGAGAAGTTGAATACTGGAGTTTGGTTTACATACAAAATTGATTGAGTGATACGAAACACAGCAGTTGTCAATGATTTTGTTTGTTGGGGCATTTCTTAGCTGTTGGTATTGGGATTCATACTTTTCGTTATCTATATTCATGATCCAGAATTTGGTGTGGTGACTTTGCAGATTATACAAAACTTGGCATCACTGCAAACTTTAACGGTAGAAAAGGCCACTGAAGAGTTGAAATGATTGGATCGGTGGCAGATGAAGTACAAACATAGAAACAGAAGTTAGGAGCAGGAGAAGGCCACTCAATCTCTCAAGCTTGCTCTGCTATTCAGTATGATCATGGCTAATCATGGAGCTCAATACCCTAATCCCACTGCTTCCACCCCTTCCCCAAAATTCCTTGATTCCTTTATCCACAAGAGCTACATCTGCATCCTTCTCAAAAACACACTGCTTTGGCCACAATCACTTTCTGTGGTAGTGAATTCCACAGGCCCTCTGCACTCTTGGCAAAGAAATGTCTCCTCATCTCAGTTTTAAAAGATTTCCCTTTTATACTTAAACTATGACACCTGTTTCTGGACTCCCCACCATTGGGAACATCCTTCCTGCAGCTAACCTGTCGAGACATGTTAGAATTTTGCAGAGAAGTGAGAAATAATGCATCTTGGTAGGAAGAACATGGACAGACATTAGGAATACAATTTTAAAAGGTAGTGCAGGATCAGAGGGACTTGGTGGACAGACCATTGAAGGTGGCAGTTTTGGTGGAGAGAACAGTTAATAAAACATACAGTATTTTGGGCTTTATCAATAGGGGCATTGAGTACAAGGGCAAAAAGATTATTTTGAACTTGTATGGGACACTTGTTAGACCTCAACTGGAGTCACGAGTGCAGTTTTCAGTGACGTGAAAAGCAAGATGTGAACACATTAGAGAGGGTGCAGAAGAGGTTCACAAGAATGGTTCAGGAAAGAAGAAACTTCAATTTTGAGGATCGACTGGACAGATGGCAGCTAAGAGGAGATTTGATAGAACTTATCAAAAATCATGAGGAGACTGAACAGAGCAGGTAGGGAAGAAACTGTTCCTGCTCATAAAAGAATCAAATATGAGATGGCATCAATTTGAAGCGATTTGCAAATGACAATACAAGGTGAGAAAGAACATTTTCACTCAGCGAGTTGTTTGGGTCTGGAATACACTGCCCAGAAATGTGGAGGAGGCAGGTTCAAATGAAGTGTTGAAGATGGAATTAGAATGATTCATTCAACAGAAACAATGGGCCCCAAAATGCCTCTTCCTTTGCCACAACATTGTAATTCTCTACGGTCCAAGATTGTAACAGCAGTCTCTCATCTGGTTCACAAAGCCTCTTTAGGGAAGGAAATCTGCCACCTTTGCCCGGTCTGGCCTACATGTGACTCCAGGCCCACAACACAATGTTTGCTTGTATATTGTCCTCTGAATTTGTTCATCAAACTTCACAGTTCAAGAACAATTTGGGATTTGCAATGAGATAAAAGGTACTGCAGATGCTGGAGAATCCGAGATAACAAGCATGGGGCTGGATGAACACAGCAGGTCAAGCAGCATCATAGGAGCAGGAAAACTTGACGTTTCGCGCCTAAACCCTTCATCAGAAATGGGGGAGGGGAAGAGGGTTCTGAAATAAATAGGGAGAGAGGGGGAGGCGGATAGAGGATGGATAAAGGAGAGGATAGGTGGACAGGAGGCAGACAAGTCGAAGAGGCGGGGATGGAGCCAGTAAAGGTGAGTGTAGGTAGGGGGATAGGGAGGAGATAGGTCAAGGGGGCGGGATGATGTTAGTAGATAGGTGGTGGGGGTGTGGCTTGAGGTGAGAGGAAAAACAGGTTAGGGAGGTGGAGATGAGCTGGGCTGGTTATGGGATGCGGTTGGGGGAGGGGAGATTTTGAAGCTTGTGAAATCCACATTGATGCCATTGGGCTGCAGGGTTCCCAGGCGGAATATGATTTGCTGTTCCTGCAGCCTTCGGGTGACAGCACTGTGGCATTGCAGGAGGCCCAGGATGGACAAGTCAAGTCATCTGAGGAATGGGAGGGGGAGTTGAAATGGTTCACGACTGGGAGGTGCAGTTGTTTGTTGCGAACCGAGCGCAGGTGTTCTGCAAAGCGGTCCCCAAGCCTCCGCTTGGTTTCCCCGATGTAGAGGGAGCCACAACGGGTACAGCGTTCCCCCCCCACAGTGGTCGAGAACGCCCTCGACCGTGTCTCCCACATTTCCTGGAACACATCCCTCACGCCCCGTCCCCGCAATAATAACCAAAAAAGAATCCCCCTCGTCCTCACATACCACCCCACCAACCTCCGGATCCAACGCATCATCCTCCGACACTTCTACCATCAGACCCCACCACCAAAGACATTGTTCCCTCCCCACCCTTATCTGCCTTCCGGAGGGACCACTTCCTCAGTGACTCCCTCGTCCGCTCCACACTCCCCTCCAGCCCCACCACACCCGGCACTTTTCCCTGTAACCGCAGGAAGTGCTACACCTGCCCCCACACCTCCTCCCTCACCCCAATCCCAGGCCCCAAGAAGACATTCCACATCAGGCAGAGGTTCACCTGCACATCTGCCAATGTGGTATACTGCATCCGCTGTACCCGTTGTGGCTTCCTCTACATCGGGGAAACCAAGCGGAGGCTTGGGGACCGCTTTGCAGAACACCTGCACTCGGTTCGCAACAAACAACTGCACCTCCCAGTCGTGAACCATTTCAACTCCCCCTCCCATTCCTCAGACGACTTGTCCATCCTGGGCCTCCTGCAATGCCACAGTGCTGTCACCCGAAGGCTGCAGGAACAGCAAATCATATTCCGCCTGGGAACCCTGCAGCCCAATGGCATCAATGTGGATTTCACAAGCTTCAAAATCGCCCCTCCCCCAACTGCATCCCAAAACCAGCCCAGCTCATCTCCACCTCCCTAACCTGTTTTTCCTCTCACCTATCCCCTCCTCCCACCTCAAGCCACACCCCCATCTCCTAACATCATCCCACCCCCTTGACCTGTCCGTCCTCCCTGGACTGACCGATCTCCTCCCTACCCCCGCTACCTACACTCCCGTTTACTGGCTCCATCCCCGCCTCTTCGACTTCTCTGCCTCCTTTCCACTTATCCTCTCCTCTATCCATCCCCTATCCGCCTCCCCCTCTCTCCCTATTTATTTTCAGAACCCTCTTCCCCTCCCCCATTTCTGAAGAAGGGTTTAGGCCCGAAATGTCAAGTTTTCCTGCTCCTATGATGCTGCTTGACCTGCTGTGTTCATCCAGCCCCATGCTTGTTATCTCGGATTTGCAACGAGTTCTAGTTTTGCCAGCAATATCCACATTATCATTCTGAATATCAGGCAATATTCAGAAGTCAATGCTCAACAGCGATTTTGAAGAGATTCAATTTTTAAAAAAAGATGTAGCTTATAAACCCACAACTTTAATTACTTTGCCGCTTTTTGCTTTAAATATGATCACTCATGGAAATATCATTCTGCAGGCCAATTGCAAAGATTGACACATTTCTTGTCTCTATCACTGCTCAGTACACAATCATAGCTGAAAAGATATAAAAACAAGTTATTTCTTTCTTCAGTCACCAGCTAGTCGAATACATAAATCTTTCCTTTCCTACTACCCTTGACTTGACTGACACTCAAAAAGCTTTATTTGGGTGTCATTAGAATGCTGTGTTCACTTCTCGTCTCCCCGCTGAGAAAGATGTTGCGTAACTTGAAAGGGTTCAGAAAAGATTTACAAGGATGTTACCAGGGTTGAAGGGTTTGAGCTGTAGGGAGAAGCCGAACAGGCTGAGGCAACGTTCCCTGGAGTGCTGCAGGCTGAGGGGTGACCCTACAGAGATTTATAAAAATCATGAGGGGCATGGAAAGGATTTTTTTGCCCCCAGAATAGGGGAGTCTAAAACTACAGGGCATATTTTAAGTTGAGAGGGGCAAGATTTAGAAGAGACCCAAGGGGCAACTTCCAGAGTCTGACCGGCAATAACTCCTAAAATAACTGAAGCAGCTTTCGCTGTAGCTGTAAATGCTGCCACAAGGGAGATGACCTACATGCTGTTTGCTTTGTTTACTTAATATTAAGCAGAGAGGCAACATTTTCACGCAGAGGGTGGTGCATGTATGGAACTAGTTGCCAGAGGAAGTGGAGGAGGCGAGTACAATTACAATATTTAAAAGGCATCCAGAAGGGTTCAGAGGGATATGTTCCAAATGCAGGCAAATGGGACCAGATCAGTTTAGGATATTTGGTTGGCATGGACGAGTTGGACCAAAGGATCTGTTTCCATGCTGTACAACTCAATGACTCTGTTATCAGCCATAAATATGGGTATAATTACAATGGATCATGAAATGCCACCCTTTGAAGGGGTAAGCTCAATAAAGATCAGACATTTTCACACTTGAGATAAACATGAAAATACAGGGTAGTATTATCCTACTAAGATTAAAGGTTGGCACAACATCATGGGCCAAAGGGCCTGTACTGTTCTATATTCTCTATGTTCTGTTTTTTGTTAATTAATTGAAATGAAAAGTCTGTTTAAAAGCAAACAGCATATAGGTCATCCCCCTTATGGCAGCATTTACAGCTACAGAGAAAGCTGCTTCAGTTATTTTAGGAGTTATTGCCACTGTATCAGACTCCAGAAGTAGGTAACTGGATTATTTCAGAAATTTCAGGGGTACGTACACTACTAGCCTAATTAAAGCCAGGAATGATAAATGTATTCAACTGCTTCAATCAGCACGAACTGTCACAAAACTTTAACAATGTTATTCTCTTTCTGGTAAGTGCTGTAAAAGCGTGGTTTCAGAATCTGTCAAAGTGTGTTTTGGGAATAATAGGATATCTTACCACGGGAGTTTACATTTTTAAATTTGCGCAAAGTCATAGGCAGATACATTTATAGCAGGTGAAATGTAACAGATGCAAAACAAATCAAATTGTCCAATTTTCAAGTTATTCCAGGAACAGACACATGGACTTGACCTACACAAAACTTTGAAAGCAGCAGGACTTCAATAACACTGCTAAAGAAATGCACAGTATCCTCGCTTTTATAAAGAGAAGCTGACAGTACAAAGAAAGGCAGCTTTGGTGAAAATCTTGATAAATAATTTGGATTCAATTCTGCAAGACTTTCAGACACCACACATTCATGAAGAAATAAGGTTCATACATTTTAATTGTTAATGATCTGAACTGCGCAATTCAAAAAATTGATGGTGGGAGCAGATGCAACCTTAACTTTGTAAAAAGAAATTCACTGTCATTTTAAAATTTGTAATATTACGGGAAATAGGAGGAGAGTGGACCACGTAGTTGCTCTTTCCAAGAGTATAATGGACCAAATTAAGAACCACCACACATACCCCCAACACACTCCTGACTCTCACCTTACCACGCACACTCTAGGATTCATGACATGGATGCTTAGAGCTTTCAGTCACATCTGTGCAGGCTGACTGAGTGCAATCTCCCAGCAGTGGGCTCTGCACAGGACTTTAACAGTAAGGGGGCATTCATTTGCTTTCATCTTATACAGGATTGGAAAGTATGGTTGCCAAAAGACTTGAGAAACGAGACTGCAGAGTGGATTCTTAAGGCTGTTATCTTTGCAGATATCTATTATATAAGATAGCTCACAAAAAAGACACTGTCATCTGTTATTATGCTTTTGCTGTTAAATGATGACAATAAAAGCGAGAGAGATAATAGGTACTGCAGATGCTGGAGAACCTGAGGTAACAAGGTGTGGAGCTGGATGAACACAGCAGGCCTAGGAGCAGGAAAGCTTGACATTTCAGGCCTAGACCCTTCATCAGAAAAAAAAGCAAGAGATTGTTTCTACCACCTGGAATGAACCTTTGATTGATGAAAATGTTTATTTAATAAAGAAGTGCATAGGTTGGGAAATTCATTAATTGGATACTAATATTTTTAATTTTCAAGCTCCTGAGGTGTACCAGGAGCACAGTTCAGCAAGTTGTTTACATTCCATCATAAAATTGAAGATTTGCATGCAGGAATACAAAGAAAGA
>JAHRHZ010000248.1:3753869-3768280 GCA_024137785.1 Ginglymostoma cirratum | reverse complement strand
TATCCTCTCCTCTATCCATCCCCTATCCGCCTCCCCCTCTCTCCCTATTTATTTTCAGAACCCTCTTCCCCTCCCCCATTTCTGAAGAAGGGTTTAGGCCCGAAACGTCAAGTTTTCCTGCTCCTATGATGCTGCTTGACCTGCTGCGTTCATCCAGCCCCATGCTTGTTATCTGGGATTTGCAATGAGTTCTAGTTTTGCCAGCAATATCCACATTATCATTCTGAATATCAGGCAATATTCAGAAGTCAATGCTCAACAGCGATTTTGAAGAGATTCAATTTTTAAAAAAAGATGTAGCTTATAAACCCACAACTTTAATTACTTTGCCGCTTTTTGCTTTAAATATGATCACTCATGGAAATATCATTCTGCAGGCCAATTGCAAAGATTGACACATTTCTTGTCTCTATCACTGCTCAGTACACAATCATAGCTGAAAAAGATATAAAAACAAGTTATTTCTTTCTTCAGTCACCAGCTAGTCGAATACATAAATCTTTCCTTTCCTACTACCCTTGACTTGACTGACACTCAAAAAGCTTTATTTGGGTGTCATTAGAATGCTGTGTTCACTTCTCTTCTCCCTGCTGAGAAAGACGTTGCGTAACTTGAAAGGGTTCAGAAAAGATTTACAAGGATGTTGCCAGGGTTGAAGGGTTTGAGCTGTAGGGAGAAGCCGAACAGGCTGAGGCAACGTTCCCTGGAGTGCTGCAGGCTGAGGGGTGACCCTACAGAGATTTATAAAAATCATGAGGGGCATGGAAAGGATTTTTTTGCCCCCAGAATAGGGGAGTCTAAAACTACAGGGCATATTTTAAGTTGAGAGGGGCAAGATTTAGAAGAGACCCAAGGGGCAACTTCCAGAGTCTGACCAGCAATAACTCCTAAAATAACTGAAGCAGCTTTCGCTGTAGCTGTAAATGCTGCCACAAGGGAGATGACCTACATGCTGTTTGCTTTGTTTACTTAATATTAAGCAGAGAGGCAACATTTTCACGCAGAGGGTGGTGCATGTATGGAACTAGTTGCCAGAGGAAGTGGAGGAGGCGAGTACAATTACAATATTTAAAAGGCATCCAGAAGGGTTCAGAGGGATATGTTCCAAATGCAGGCAAATGGGACCAGATCAGTTTAGGATATTTGGTTGGCATGGACGAGTTGGACCAAAGGATCTGTTTCCATGCTGTACAACTCAATGACTCTGTTATCAGCCATAAATATGGGTATAATTACAATGGATCATGAAATGCCACCCTTTGAAGGGGTAAGCTCAATAAAGATCAGACATTTTCACACTTGAGATAAACATGAAAATACAGGGTAGTATTATCCTACTAAGATTAAAGGTTGGCACAACATCATGGGCCAAAGGGCCTGTACTGTTCTATATTCTCTATGTTCTGTTTTTTGTTAATTAATTGAAATGAAAAGTCTGTTTAAAAGCAAACAGCATATAGGTCATCCCCCTTGTGGCAGCATTTACAGCTACAGAGAAAGCTGCTTCAGGTATTTTAGGAGTTATTGCCAGACTCCAGAAGTAGGTAACTGGATTATTTCAGAAATTTCAGGGGTACGTACACTACTAGCCTAATTAAAGCCAGGAATGATAAATGTATTCAACTGCTTCAATCAGCATGAACTGTCACAAAACTTTAACAATGTTATTCTCTTTCTGTAAGTGCTGTAAAAGCGTGGTTTCAGAATCTGTCAAAGTGTGTTTTGGGAATAATAGGATATCTTACCACGGGAGTTTACATTTTTAAATTTGCGCAAAGTCATAGGCAGATACATTTATAGCAGGTGAAATGTAACAGATGCAAAACAAATCAAATTGTCCAATTTTCAAGTTATTCCAGGAACAGACACATGGACTTGACCTACACAAAACTTTGAAAGCAGCAGGACTTCAATAACACTGCTAAAGAAATGCACAGTATCCTCGCTTTTATAAAGAGAAGCTGACAGTACAAAGAAAGGCAGCTTTGGTGAAAATCTTGATAAATAATTTGGATTCAATTCTGCAAGACTTTCAGACACCACACATTCATGAAGAAATAAGGTTCATACATTTTAATTGTTAATGATCTGAACTGCGCAATTCAAAAAAAGGATGGTGGGAGCAGATGCAACCTTAACTTTGTAAAAAGAAATTCACTGTCATTTTAAAATTTGTAATATTACGGGAAATAGGAGGAGAGTGGACCACGTAGTTGCTCTTTCCAAGACTATAATGGACCAAATTAAGAACCACCACACATACCCCCAACACACTCCTGACTCTCACCTTACCACGCACACTCTAGGATTCATGACATGGATGCTTAGAGCTTTCAGTCACATCTGTGCAGGCTGACTGAGTGCAATCTCCCAGCAGTGGGCTCTACACAGGACTTTAACAGTAAGGGGGCATTCATTTGCTTTCATCTTATACAGGATTGGAAAGTACGGTTGCAAAAAGACTTGAGAAACGAGACTGCAGAGTGGATTCTTAAGGCTGTTATCTTTGCAGATATCTATTATATAAGATAGCTCACAAAAAAGACACTGTCATCTGTTATTATGCTTTTGCTGTTAAATGATGACAATAAAAGCAAGAGAGATAATAGGTACTGCAGATGCTGGAGAACCTGAGGTAACAAGGTGTGGAGCTGGATGAACACAGCAGGCCTAGGAGCAGGAAAGCTTGACATTTCAGGCCTAGACCCTTCATCAGAAAAAAAAGCAAGAGATTGTTTCTACCACCTGGAATGAACCTTTGATTGATGAAAATGTTTATTTAATAAAGAAGTGCATAGGTTGGGAAATTCATTAATTGGATACTAATATTTTTAATTTTCAAGCTCCTGAGGTGTACCAGGAGCACAGTTCAGCAAGTTGTTTACATTCCATCATAAAATTGAAGATTTGCATGCAGGAATACAAAGAAAGAACGAAAGAACGAAAGAACGAAAGAACGAAAGAACGAAAGAACGCAACTGGCGATGGGGATACCAAACAGACATTTTTGAACAGTTTGAGTTCAATTCACAGTATTGCTTCAGTGCAGGATGAGACCAGTCGGCCCATTGTTCCTACACTGGTTCTGTTACTCGGTGCCAATCTCCTGCCTTTTCTCCAGATTCCTGCACTTTTATCCAAATAATCATTCAATGCCTCACTTAATGCCTCAAATGATCCTGCCCCCTCATCCGCGGGCAGTGCATTGCATACACCAACGACATGCTGCGTGAAAAAGCCTTTTAATCACATCACCCTGACTTTGTTTGCACATCATCACTTTAAAAATCAAGGCCTACGTTTTCTCTCTTTTGTCTTAAAAGAACCAAGCAGGGTTAACATTTCCCTATCTATTCTATCCAGCGTGCTCACTATTTTGAAACACCCTGTCAAATTCCCCTCAGCCTTTTGTATTCCACACCCGACCATTATCCCCATCCTCCCCTGATCACAGCCAACCCCTACCACAAATTACCTGGACAATCAAATTGCCAGTACTCGCTGATTCCGGAACAGCCCCAGTGCTCCCAGACTCCCAAAACCCCACAGATCCTAATTCTTATTGCAGGACCCAAGAAGTGTTCCAGTACTTTCAAATTCCCCGATTCCAATCTGTTTACACAGCTCCACTTGAAGACCACATATCACAGACACCAAGTTGATCAGAGAGCATCCCTGATAACATAAGTCAACAGCACATCTAGACAGCAATGGTCGAGTATAATGCCTTATACTGTGATGGCCTCCAGTCTCTCCACCATTCCCCTCCCTTCTTTTCATTTGTCTTAAAAAAAGCACAGCCTAAAATGGGAGTACAAAACTCAGCACGAACAAGGCCCAGGTTCATGGAAGCATAGAATCCCTAGTATGGGAACTGGCCCTTCGGCCCAACAAGTCTTCACTGACCCTCAGAGGATCCTACCCAGACCCATCACCCTATAACCCACCTAATCTACACATCCCTGAATGCTATAGACAATTTAGCATGGCCAATCCACCTGGCCGGCACATCTTTGGACTGTGGGAGGAAAACGGAGCACCCAGAGGAAACCCACGCAGACACAGGGGGGGAACGTGCAAACTCCACACAGACAGTCGCCCGAGGCTGGAATCAAACCTGGGTCCCTGGCGCTGTGAGGCAGCAGTGCTAGCCACTGAGGTGCCATGCCGCCCTAGGTTAGACTGAATAGGTGAATAAAGGAAAACAGGTTTATGGAACAGGTAGGGTAAATGTAATGCAGACCAGTTAACAATGAAACTTCCATGTACTATAAAATGGAATTTGCAGCTGATTACTGTCACAGAAGCAACAGTCATTATAAATAAATCTCGACCACAAAAAAGGACTTACATGCTTTTAAAAAGTTGTGCACCCACCTCTTCACTGGCCAAGAAGACTAAAATATTGCCTTCCTCTCCTTTCCTGTGGATATCCAGTACAGTTTGTGCAGCAGCTGAAACACAGTCCTTAAACTGGCCATCTCTGTATATAACTTCCACAGGAAAGGAGGCTTCCTCAGTATCATCCACTTTTACAAAAGGCACTCCAGCGTAGTAACTTCCAAGTCTGCTCTCCAGATGTGGTGCTGTGACGACCACTATCTTCAGTTCTGGCCTCTGCCTTGGCAAGTCTTTCAATAAACCAAGCAGAACATCGGTTGCCACTGTCCGCTCGTGAGCCTCATCAATAATTATAACTCCATAGTGATGCAACAAGGGATCAGACATCATTTCACGGAGCAAGATATCATCTGTGCAGTACCTATTGGAAGAGAAAACAAAACTTGCTTTGTATAGCACTTTATCGTCCCTGGAGCAGATCACTGAATTCAGTATAACCAATGGACTACGTTTTTAAGAAATGCATTATTCCATTAGTATTCACTGTGGCTTTTAAACTTGCTCATAGGATAGTGGTATTGCTGGCTAGTATTTTTTTTGCCCAGAGAACAATCAAGCATCAACCACATCACTGAAGAATTCTGAAATACTCGAAAACACGACCATTAGAGCACTGTCTTTCCTATAGCCCTTCTTGCTCATCTCAGAAGAATGTGTTTTTCCACTTTATTCTTTCAGGATATGGGCACCACTGCTGAGGTCAGCAATTTCTGCCCATCCCTAATTACGCCTTGGCTTGCTTGGTCATTTCAGGAGCCAATTAAGAGTTGAGCCCATTCCTATGGATCTGGAATCGCATGTAGGCCAGGCCAAGTAAGAATGGCAGAGTTTCCTTCCCTGAAGTGAACAAGATGGGTTCTATGGTGCCGTTATTGCTAACTAAGTTTCAACCACAAACTTTATCAACCGAATTCAAAGTCTTCCACTTGCCATGATAGGTCTCGAACCAATTTTCCCAGAATATTAAATCGAGGACTACTCACCTTGGTGACATACCCACCACACAATCTCTATGTAACATATTATACCTTATTTTTGTTATATTGTACAATATCAGGGTGGGAAAGGCAATAACCCAGAGGTATTATCGTTGGGCATTTTTTATTCAAATCACAGGTCAACGGCATCGCTGGCTGGGCCAGCATTTGTTGCCAATTCTCTAAATGCCCAGAGGGCCGTTAGGAGTCAACCCCATTGTGGTGGGTCTGGAGTCACATATAGGCCAGGCCAGGTAAGGATGGTAGTTTCCTTCCATAGAAGGACATTAGTGAACCAGATGGGCTTTTCTCAACAATTGACAACGGATTCATGGGTCATCATTAGACTCTTCATTCCAGATTTGCATGGAATTCAAATTCCACCATCTTGGCGGAATTCAAACTTTATCTGGGTCTCTGAATTAACAATCCAGCAATAACACTACTAAACCATCGCCTCCCCATTTAATAGTAATTCTGACTATTAAGCCAGAGACTTAGATAATGTTCTGGGGTCCTGAGTTGAAATCCTGCCATGGCAGGTGCTAGAATTTAGAACATAGAATATTACAGCGCAGTACAGGCCCTTCGGCCCTTGATGTTGCGCCGACCTATGAAACCAATCTGAAGCCCACCTAACCCACACTATTCCATTATCATCCTTATGTTTATCCAACGATCATTTAAATGCCCTTAAAGTTGGCGAGTCTACAACTGTTGCAGGCAAGGCATTCCACACCGTTACTGCTGAGTAAAGAATCTACTTCTGACATCTGTCCTAAATCTATCAGCCCTCAATTTAAAGCTATGTCCCCTCGTGCCAGCTGTCACCATCCAAGGAAAAAGGCTCTCACAGTCCACCCTATCTAATCCTCTGATCATCTTGTATGTCTCTATTAAGTCACCTCTTAACCTTCTTCTCTCTAACGAAAACAGCCTCAAGTCCCTCAGCCTTTCCTCATAAGGCCTTCCCTCCATACCAGGCAACATCCTGGTAAATCTCCTCTGCACCCTTTCCAATGCTTCCACATCCTTCCTATAATGCGGTGACCAGAACTGTACACAATATTCCTAGGGCGGCCGCACCAGAGTTTTGTACTGCTGCAACATGACCTCATGGCTCTGACACACAATCCCGCTACCGATAAAACCTAACACACCGTACGCCTTCTTAACAACCTTATCAACCTGGGTGACAACTTTCAGGGATCTGTGCACATGGACACCGAGATCTCTCTGCTCGTCCAGGAATCTTACCATTAGCCCAGTACTCTGTATTCCTGTTACTCCTTCCAAAGTGAATCACCTCACACTTTTCCGCATTAAACTCCATTTGCCACCTCTCAGCCCAGCTCTGCAACTTATCTATGTCCCTCTGTAACCTGCAATATCCTTCCGCACTATCCACAACTCCACCGACTTTAGTGTCATCCGCAAATTTACTAACCCATCCTTCTATGCCCTCATCCAGGTCATTTATTTAATGACAAACAGCAGTGGCCCCAAAACAGATCCTTGCGGTACACCACTAATAACTGAACTCCAGAATGAACATTTCCCATCAACCACCACCCTGTCTTCCTACAGCTAGCCAATTTCTGATCCAAACCGCTAAATCACCCTCAATCCCATGCCTCCAAATTTTCTGCAATAGCCTACTGTGGGGAACATTATCAAACGCTTTACTGAAATCCATATACACCACATCAACTGCTTTACCCTCATCCACCCGTTTAGTCACCTTCTCAAAGAACTCAATAAGGTTTGTGAGGCACGACCGACCCTTCACAAAACCGTGTTGACTATCCCAATCAAATTATTCCTTTCTAGATGATGATAAATCCTATCTCTTATAATCCTTTCCAACACTTTACCCACAACCGAAGTAAGGCTCACTGGTCTATAATTATCAGGGTTGTCTCTACTCCCCTTCTTGAACAAGGGGACAACACTTGCTATCCGCCAGTCTTCTGGCACTATTCCTGCAGACAATGACGACAAAGATCAAAGCCAAAGGCTCTGCAATCTCCTCCCTAGCTTCCCAGAGAATCCTAGGATAGATCCCATCCGGCCCAGGGGACTTTTCTATTCTCATGCTTTCCAGAATTGCTAACACCTCCTCCTCATGAACCTCAATCCCGTCTAGTCTAATAGCCTGTATCTCAGTATTCTCCTCGACAACGTTGTCTTTTTCATGTGCGAATACTGATGAAAAGTGCTCATTTAGTGCCTCTCCTATCTCTTCGGACTCCACGCACAACTTCCCACTACTGTCCTTGACTGGCCCTAATCTTACTCTAGTCACTCTTTTATTCCTGACATACCTATAGAAAGCTTTAGGGTTTTCCTTGATCCTACCTGCTAAAGACTTCTCATGTCCCCTCCTGGCTTTTCTTAGCTCTCTCTTTAGGTCCTTCCTGGCTAACTTGTAACACTCAAGCGCCCAAACTGAGCCTTCAGGCCTCATCTTTACATAAGCCTCCTTCTTCCTCTTGACGAGAGATTCAACTTCTTTAGCAAACCACTGTTCCCTCGCTTGACCACTTCCTCCCTGCCTGACAGGTACATACTTATCAAGGACACGCAGTAGCTGTTCCTTGAACAAGCTCCACATTCCAATTGTGCCCAGCCGCTGCAGTTTCCTTCCCCATCCTATGCATCCTAAGTCTTGCCTAATCGCCTCATAATTGCCTTTCCCCCAGCTATAACTCTTGCCCTGCGGTATATACCTACCCCTTTCCATCACTAAAGTAAATGTAACCAAATTGTGGTCACTATCACCAAAGTGCTCACCTACCTCCAAATCTAACACCTGGCCTGGTTCATTACCCAGTACCAAATCCAATGTGGCATCGCCTTTTGTTGGCCTATCTACATAACGTGTCAGGAAACCCTCTGCACACATTGGACACAAACTGACCCATCTAAAGGACTCTAACTATAGAGTTACCAGTCAATATTTGGAAAGTTAAAGCCCCCATAACAACTACCCTGTTATTTCCGCTCCTATCCAGAATCAGCTTTGCTATCCTTTCCTCTACATCTCTAGAACTATTCGGAGGCCTATAGAAAACTCCCAACAGGGTGACCTCTCCTTTCCTGTTTCTAACTTCAGCCCATATTACCTCAGTAGACGAGTCCACATCAAAACGTCCTTTCTACTGCCGTAATACTGTCTTTGACTAACAATGCCACACCTCCCCCTCTTTTACCACCTTCCCTGATCTTACTGAAACATCTAAACCCCGGAACCTGCAACAACCATTCCTGTCCCTTCTCTATCCATGTCTCCAAAATGGCCACAACATCAAAGTCCCAGGTACCAACCCACACTGCAAGTTCACCCACCTTATTCCGATGCTCCTGGTGTTGAAGTAGACACACTTCAAACCACCTTCCTGCCTGCCGGTCCACTCCTGCGACCTTGAAATCTTATTCATGACCTCACTACTCTCAACTTCCTGTACACTAGAGCTACAATTCAGGTTCCCATCCCCCTGCTGATTTAGTTCAAACCCTTTCCGTCACCTGACTGTAACCCATCTACCTTTTTCCTGTACTTGAGATGCGACTACCTCCCTGTAACTCCTCTCAATCACCCCCTTAGCCTCCTGAATTCAATAATAAAACATCTAGAATTAAAAGTCTTATAATGACAATGTAACCATTGTTGATTGAAAAAACATCTGGCTCACTAATGTCCTTTAGGGAAGAAAATCCGCCATCCTTATCTGATCCGGCCTACATGTGACTCCAGACCCACCGATCCCCTTAACTGTTTTCTGGGCAATAAATGCTAGCACCAGCCAGCGATAGGCACACCTTGTGACCAAATTTAAACAAAATCTGTGTTACAAATGGATTACGTGCATCAGGGATTCCTAAACGATGGGTGCCATGAGGAATTGGGGTTCATAAGTCCCTCCTCCTCAGAGGGCAGTTCTGACTGTGCGGAACAGCCCCGAGACAGACTCGGGCAATTTCTTTCTGTGGCTCAAAGATCACAACCTAAGGGAATTGCTCTAAAGCCCCATCACTGTTGATCTCAAAGCTTGCAAAATGATTGCGGTTAAGAAAAGAAAATCATAATCCCACACTCTCGTACAGCTCAATCTGAAGCTTCGAACATCACAGCTAGCTCTCTCCACTTTTCCATTAAGTGATAAGTGATGCAAAAACAAAAATTTAGGGCTTTAAATCATGTCATAACAACCGTGTGTACCCTATGAACACCAGGGAAGATCACCATATACAATGAGGCAAATTGGACGGTCAAAGCAAGAGGGTGGATTAGACAGCAGAAGATACAGATTGGAGGGTCAGCACTAAAAGGGCAGGTTAGAGAGCAGAAACTGTTCCAAAAACGACAATCCATTCACACAGTTAAACGGAATGGTATTTCAACGTATCAGTTGTTTTTCCCGAAGCAAGCAATATCTGTAGGGACTAGCAGGGTCAGAGTGGGAGGGACAACTCAAGTCCCATGTGGTTACAATAAAATGCAAAAGTGTAATCAAGGGCGCAGTTTGTTATGTGTTGAGAGACTAAAGCACTGTCACTGGCACTTATTTTAAGAATAATCTATACATACATCACTTTGGTAGGAAGAATTTAAAAAAACAACTTCAGAAAGCTGCAGCAAGAGCAAGTTCTTGCCCATGAATCACAACATGCTAGTATCCAGGTTGTGGGTAAAGAGGAAGGCAAATAGAATGTTGGCATTTATTTCAAAGGGAAAAGGAGAATAAAAATAAGGAGGCTTTGCTAAAACTATACAAGGCACAAGTCAGCGTACAGTAGGAATATAATCGAACTGCTTTACTCCTCTTATCTAAGGAAAGATATACTGGCATAGCAGGCAGTGCAGAAGGTTCACTAGGTTGATCATGGATACAAAGGAATTTTCTTATGACAGAGGTTCAACAGGTTGGGTTTGTATTCATTAGAGTTTAGGAGAAGGAGAGCTGACCTTGTTGAAACATATAAAGGGACTTGAAAGGATAGACAATGGAAAGGTGGTTTTCTGTCATGGGTGGGTCCACGACAACAGAGCACAATCCCAGAAAAATGAATCACCCATTTAGGATGGAGAGGAGTACAATTTTATTTTTCTCTCAGGGGGTGGTTACTCTGTGGAATTCTTTACCAGAGACAGCAGGTGAGGCTGCATCATTAATTATTCACAAGGCTGAGACAGACATATTTCTAATTGTTATGGGGATAAAGCAGGAAAAAAAGTTTAGCATGATCTGATCAGCTATAATCTCATTGAATGGCAGGATGGACTCAACAGGCCAAATGGCCCACTTCTACTGTTACATTTTCTGATCTTATCACACTTTTAACATAACAAAATGTCTGGCCCCACTTCCTTCCATTACCTCATCAAAAGACTTCTCTCCATCATAAAATCAAAGGTGAGGCTCCCTGCGAATCATTACAGGTTTTGGCTCCATATCCTACTTCACTTACAATGATACAGTTTAGCGTAACATGGACTTTGGACAATATCCAGACTTAGGCTGAGAAGTGGCAAGTAACAGATCTACTATGCAAATACCAACACTAATAAGAGAAAGACAATTCTCAGAGCTCCTACTGGCAACATTTTGGTGGTGGTGGCAGTGAAGGGAGTGGGAGCACTCCAGAAGCCAAATTGGAACAGCAATATCAACACCATGTTTATGGGAGGACAGGAGGAGTGCAACAAGTGATTCACCAGTTTCACTCTCAAAGCCCAGATTTAAAGCCTGTTGTTGATGTCTGTGTGAGGAAAACAAGCACTCATGGGAGAACAATAAACAGCAACGATAACCTTGCCTTGGAGGTGGGGAAAAAGGAGGCATTCAGCCCATTTTGCTGCTGATGCCCCTGAAAGGCGTACTCAAGTAATCTTCCTTAGGGAAGCGAAAGCAGATAATATTGTAACCACTGCCAACTGGTCCAAAAAACCTTTCTGGTTCACTAACATCCCTTAGGGAAAGCAATCTGCCATCCTTACCCAGTCTGGGCTACATGTGACATCAGACCTACAACACTGCAGCTGAC
The DNA here is from genome assembly GCA_024137785.1 of Ginglymostoma cirratum. NCBI lineage: Eukaryota > Metazoa > Chordata > Chondrichthyes > Orectolobiformes > Ginglymostomatidae > Ginglymostoma > Ginglymostoma cirratum. The sequence goes on along the minus strand of JAHRHZ010000248.1, from coordinate 3,756,854 downwards.
TCTTAACTGCCTCTGTATAACTTAATGGCTTGCTAGGCTATTTCAAAATTGCAACTGAATCATATAGTCACAAAGCTGTACAGCGTCGAAACAGACCCTTCCGTCCAACCTGTCCATGCTGACCAGATATCCCAAATTAATCTAGTCGCATTTGCCAGCATTTGGCCCATATCTCTCTAAGCCCTTCCTATTTATATATCCATCCTGATGCCGTTTAAATGTTGTAATTGTACCAGCCTCCACCACTACTTCTGGCAGCTCATTCCATACACACACCACTGTGTGAAAAAGTTGCCCCTTAGTTCCCTTATATACCTTTCCCCTCTCATCTTAAACCTATGCCTTCTATTTTTGGACTCCCTCACCCTGGAGAAAAGACCTTAGCTATTGACCCTATCGACGCCCCTCATGATTTTATAAACCTATATACGGTCATCCCTCAGCCCCTAATGCTCCGTGGAAAATAGCCCCAGCCTATTCAGCCTCTTCCTGCAGCTCAAACCCTCCAACCCTGGCAACATCCTTGTCTAAACTATTTCAGCCTAGAATTCTTGTATTCAAGGCCTGGGCTGCCTTAGCCCCAAAGCTGACTCATATACAAGGAGGCTACCAACTGGGCCACAACAGACTCCAAGAGTCAAAGGTGCTCCTTAAATCCTATTTCTGATTAGTTTTAGAGTCATCTACCCCCAATGTTTCTACATTGTACAGTGCCAAATGCTCCAGTGAAGTGCCTTTTGATGTTAAAAGTTCAAGTTGTTGTTTTAGTAGAGGGGGAAAGGGGATTTAGTTTTATGCCGTCAATAGATTTGATATGGTCCACATTTGACAGTTCATTTCACATCAGAAAGACAGCTGGTTAAACCAGGAAAAAGTAATGGAATAAAGAGAGGTAAGAAGGAGGAAAAAAAAAAAAACAGGACTAGACTGATCACTTGCCACATGTAGGTAAATACATCTTTCATATTTCAAAGCATGAATGTAGGATGAGAAATAAGCTAGTTAAAAGAAAACAAAAGCAGAAAGTATCTGACAAGTACTCAAGATAGAAAGGTAGAACTTGTTTGTGATCAGGACAATGCAGAGACCTTTACATTTAAAAGAGCGTGGAAGCTTTACTCTGTATATAATACTGTTCTGTCCTTATCCTGGGAGTGTTCAATGGGGACTTCATTGAGGGAACTTTATTTTCTGTTTAAAATATTCAAGAAAGTTTTACTCTCTATCGAACCCTGTGCTGTCCAGAAAAAAAAAAACTGGATTTTGTATTTATCTCTCAATTCTGTTCCCTCTTTTGATCAGTTTGGTTTCCACGGGCTATCAGAGATTTAATTAAAATAGGCCATCACAAGAAGGTAAACTAAGCCAAGAAACATTTGTGACAACAAAAAGAAACTCAAAATTGGCATATTGACAAAGCAATACACACTGACTGCCAAGGGAACTTCACAGTTTTAAAAAGAAAAATTTGATAATAGATCATCTTCCTTGCATTCTACATTTCTGCAGAAGTTGAAAGATTCAGCCATCACGAAGAAGAAATAAAATAAGATATCATAGAAGAACGGAATTCAAATCTCATGGCATTGGAAGCTTTGCATAGTTACTTCTAATAACATGCAGCCAAATGGAAGTGATTCAAAGCACTGTGCCCATTGACACAGGTAGGGCATGTCCTGGGACATACTGTACGCACTATGCTTTAACATTTAGAGGAAATTTCACAACTGAAGGCTACGACATAAATAGATTAAACTACTCAAAACTATTTACAATTAACAGATTTCAAACAGAGCAGCAGAGATTTATAAAAATGAATGCTTACCATTGTATATAAATTTGTATACCCAGATATATAAGGAGGAATTCAATCTTATTTTGCAACCAATTAAAATATTTCCATATTTCAATGACAACAAGGTGTAGAGTTGGATGAACACAGCAGGCCAAGCAGCAGAGGAGCAGGAAGGCTGACGTTTCAGGTCTAGACCCTTCTTCAGAAAACATATTTCAATGCTGTGCAAGAGCCAACTACCATTTCCAGCAGTCTATCTGGCACTAGCAACTTAATCTTAAGGAACAGAAAACAATAATAAGCAGCCACTGCTTTGCTCTTACTGCTTGTGACTTCTTCAGAAACATAACGGAGAGTGAAACATATGTCTGGAACTCTCAACATCAATACTGCGCGTTAAGAGTTTGGTATACATTTCATTACATTACTTCGTCACTAATGAAGGATAGTCTACTACCCTTGCTGGTCAACACAGATAATCATGGCATCATATAACTTCTAAAATGTTTTTTCCCCTAATGAGAAAACGTGAAGACTTAAGTGCATTTTGTTCACCAAGTGAAGCTTTGCTGGTTCGTAGCACACTTCTGTTAACACCTTATTTTACATCTGCAGAGGTACAAGTTCAACAATGGTCATAGCATAGTGACCAGCAGAAACAGCTCTGGCTTTTTCACCAAATGTCCATCTTAATGCCAAGTGATGTAGATTTCCACTGCAGACTCCTAATCACCAATCTAGGTGAAATCAACTAACTTGGTACATACTGGGAATGACACATTCATAACAAAGTTGCAGGTTGAAGATCTACTTCAAAGATTTGAACACATATTCTATGTTAATGCTCCAGTTGAAGACTGAGCATTTGCTGCACTGTTAGATGCACATTTTGTTGGAGTATATCAGAAATTAAACGGAGACCAACTGACTCCTCATGTGAGTGCAAAGGACCTCTGGTAATACTGATGGAAATTTGGGGATTTACCCCTGGAATCCTGGCCAATATTTATCCCTCAACCAACATCACAGACCTTGTCCACCCCAGTTCAACATCGGCACCTCCACAACATCACTGAAAACAGACAGAGAGACTGGTTATAACAAGCATGGGGCTGGATGTACACAGCAGGTCAAGCAGCATCATAGGAGCAGGAAAACTTGACGTTTCGAGCCTAGACCCTTCATCAGAT
>JAHRHZ010000248.1:3728941-3753469 GCA_024137785.1 Ginglymostoma cirratum | reverse complement strand
ATAGGAACAGGAAAACTTGACGTTTCGGGCCTAGACGCTTCATCAGATTTTCTGATGAAGGGTCTAGGCTCGAAACGTCAAGTTTTCCTGCTCCTATGATGCTGCTTGACCTGCTGTGTACATCCAGCCCCATGCTTGTTATCTCTCATTATCAGACAGACTGGTTATGATCATATTGCTGTTTCTGGAGCTTGCTGTATTCAAACTGTTTACGGCACTTCATACATTAGTACACTTCCAGAATACTTCATCTGCAGCTCAAATGTTGGAGCAACTGGAAGTCATCTATTCCTGTATAAAAGCGAGGGCTTCTCTTTGTTTGTGTGGCTTAGTACGATATGGTGTTTTCTCAGCGTTAACAGCCAATGAACTGCAAAATATATGCTCACGTCGGACACATCTTGGAGATTTCAGTGTGATCTTACTTAGTCGTCAACAGTTCTGATTTGCCTTTTCCTAAGGCTTACTTTATAGCTCTCTGCCAGTGACAGTTAATATCACTTTCCATTCCAAGTGATAAAGAATTGAAAATTTACTGAAAAGATTCACGTGCATGCAAAGCTGACCTGAGAATAGTTTCTGTCGTGCAGCAGTCTTCATAAGGGACATGATATCCAATCTCATGACCCACATTCAAGTCCAGTTCATCTGCCACACGTTGTGCCAAACACATAGCAGAAAGGCTGTGGGGTTGTGTACAGACTACCATGCCATGTTGATACTGAACAGAGAGGGCATATTCAGCACACCACTGAGAAATCTAAGAGGGAAAACAAAATGAGCCAGATATTAACTTATTTTCTAATTCACACAAGCAACCTTTTATTGTTTGCCAGTTTTCAATAATACAGTAACTGTCGTAAAATTAATATTTCGATAGAAGACAATAGGGCTAATAGCTTTTACCTTACTATGTAACAAAGATTTTGCCATACAGCAGGTCCACGATTTATAAACATCCAACTTACAAATGCTTGCACTCACGAACACAATCCTATACAGAAGTGTAATTTTAAAGACCCGATACACAACATTTCCTATACTAACAAACAGCTGCTTTACATTTCCCTGAAATGTGTTCCAACTTGTATACAACTCAACTTCTGAATGGACTGCAGAGCAGAACCATTTGCAACCTGGAGACTGCCTGTAAAATCAATTTTCTTCACTGACTGCAAAGCTCGATGAAGTTAGATCAAATTACATTTCTAGATGCCCTCCAGGGGTGGTCCCCACAATGCAGCAAAAACTTATCAGGTTTGTACGCTATTTTGTTGCCCAGTGCAAATTAATTTGAGACAGACTAAATTTATTTTCTAAAGGATCCCTTCAACTCAAAGAGAGAAAGGCCATGCCCACTTAGCAAACGATCAAACTAGGAAAAGTTCAAAGAATGGAATTACTACAGCTTGCTCAGAAAATTACTCTAGTAATAGCAACAGATTTGAATTTTGGAATTTTTGCTTCAGTATTCAGAGAAAGCAAATAAAGTCTACAAAGGCCTATAGCTGTGGAACACTGAAAAAATGATGACAGGTATTAGTAAGGAAAGTATTTTATGAACTGACAATATCATCACTGGCAAGTGTCCAGATCAACACCCCAGAATACCAAAACGAGATTCATGAAGACGTACCGGAGGACCCAAACATGATTTTATCACAATTCAGTGCATGAAAATTCTGAATTGATATGATTCCTTGGGCAGAAATGAGAAGAAAAGGATATGCTAGGCAATAACCACTGGCTAAAAATTTAAAAACAGGAGGACCACCAACACCAAAAAAAAATTGATAATGGTTGTGAAGTGGAGGTTGTAAAAATCATTGATGGATTCGGGCATGCTATTCATTTAGAATTCCAGATTGGGTTTGAGCAAGTGCCATAGAAGAAACTAGATGACAAAACTAGTTCTGTACAAGAGAAAAGTGGCAGTAAAGACTGAAAACAAAATGGCAAAGATATACTGCAAAAGATTACAATGAATGTTTCTCAGCTAGGTAAGCATGTGTTAGTAACAAAAACAAAGTTGCTGGAAAAGCCCAGCAGGTCTGGCAGCATCTATGAAGGATAAAACAGAGTTAACGTTTCGGGTTCAGTGACCCTTCCTCAGAACTGAGGATAATAGGTATTTGGAACTCACCTGACACTGTTTGTTCTTAATTTTAAATCTAAGATTGATACACTTTAACACCTTTCATTGAAAAAGTTGATGAGAAAAAGGCAAGTATCAGGAATTAAATAGGGATGAGTTATGATCTTTTAAAATAGTGCAGCAGGCTCAAAAGGACGAAATAGTCTACAACCACATCTACGAGACTAACAATGTGAACATTTGTAATACAAATGCTATATGCCACAGCTGCTCGTGATTCCCCGCAAACTGAGTTTCAGCCTGATCTGTAGTTTGGCAAAGGTCCTCTCATTAGGAAGAAGCACATATATAATGGTCACTACAGCGAACACCAATTCTTCATTCCTCCACTTTAAATAGCAATAAATTGATTTCTAACTATGAGAGAGTTGAGCCTCCCCACATTCTTTCTATCAAAACATATCACTTCATATTTCTCGGAATTAAATTTCATCTGCTATATTTTTATCCATTCTATGTCCCAAGTCCAAAACGGAGTCCATCTCAATTCTCCCAACTGGAAGGAGAAAGCTTTTCAGGGCCATTAAAATGTCACCTTTTCTTACCAAATGATAGGGCTTCTCTCTCCTCATTAAAAAGAGAGAGAAAACTAGCTGTGGTTTAACCTGAGGGCCACCAGGCCTCAGGTGACGGTAAGAGTTTGAGAAGGACAATCCTTCATAGTAACTTCAGTTGATGGTTGGTTAATCAATCAGCTGATTAAACCCACACTGTTGGCATCACTCTACATCAAAAAATCATCATCCAGACAACTCAGCTAACCAGCTCCAGGGCCAGTGAAAAGGAAAACAGAAGGGACAGATCTTTCAAATGCCCCCAAAGCTATCTATCTCAACCTTCCAAAAGAAATCTATGGTCCTATAACTGCAGCATCGAAATTTTGTCTTGAATGACTTATTTTACCTGGAAGACCAATTCACGAATTAAATTGCAATCCTGAGAAGAATGATGAACACTGGTTTAACACAACAGCAACCTGTGCATTCTTAAGCCTACAAAGGGTAGTCGACTCTCTCAAATACTTAATCCCAACGTTGGGAAACGGAGGCTGATGTGGAGGTAATACAAGATAGCTATTCCTTGTGAATCATCATGCATTCAATCAAAACGTAGTGAAACTAGCAGAGCTCTAGCAGCTGACTTGTGTCTCAGAGTCACGTGCATAAAAGCTGTGGTAAGGTGGAGGAGGAGAACAAGTTCTGAAAAATCACATGGTTTGGATTGTAAAAACCATCTGTAAAAACTTCTTGTTTACTAATGTCTTTAAAGGAAAGGCAATCTGCCATCCTGACCCAATAGAAACACAGAATATAAAAGCAGCAGTAGGCCATTCAGCCCTTCAAGCCTTCTCGGCCATTCAACGTGGTCATCCACGATCATCCAACTCAGTAGCCTGCTCTCACTTTTCCCTCCACAACTTTTGATCCCTTTAATGCTGAAAGAATGCTTTGGCCACAATAGTTTCCTGTGTCAAAGAATTCCACAGTCTCACCACTCAAAAACAAAACAAAGACATGCTCTTTCACAAATAATTTGCTCAAAAAAAAAATAAAAAAACTGCCCTCTGTCAACTCTACTTGGGCACACTTCAGCAAACATGCTGTAGGGGGTCTCAAGGCATTTCACAGCTGAAGTGTCAACGAATGAGTCAATCTTTTATTTTGTAATTTACAAACATGATCTCAATTGCTGGATGTGTTTACATCTTCGTTATCGTCTAAGGTATCCAATATTTAACAGCCAGTGATTCTATCTACTCGAAGCACTATTCACTTTTTAAATCAGAAGTGACTTTATTTTACCTTGAAGTTGCAAGTCTGCTTTTGAGAGTACCTATTTCATTACCTTATCCCAGTCCCTGCAAATGATTTCTTCTTTCTTAGTTCTTGGCACATATTATCTTATGTTATGTAACTCTTGACACATTACATTCTAAATTCCCTGGTGAGAAGCACCAGAATCAGAAACATTAGGATGTTCTTGCAGAGTTTCAGGTCATCCCTATAAGCACCCCTGCCTAATCCCTATGGTGTCCCATCTGAAAAAAAATAGGTTGGAGTGGTGGCAAATACAAGTGGCATAGTGGGTCAATGTTGCAAAGTGCAATTACCGATCCCCATCACCTCTACAAGATCAGTGTCTGATTGTTATGGTGCGAGAGCTGCTTAACCTTTGAACTCAAAAAGGACCTCACTAGATTTCTGCAGTATTTTAGATGCAAAGCATTCCATGTAACACACAGTAAATTCAACCCAGTAAGAGTGCAGTTCCAATTACTGGATTTTATCACTGCGACTGTTGTTGCTCTTACTTTCCAGAAACAAGATGCAAAATCTCATTTTAAAAAAAACATGTAGCAGCATGTTCAGCAATCAGATACTCAGATCTCCGTTAACATTGGGGAGGAGATGACCTGGTGGTATTATTGCTGAACTGTTAACCCACAGACCCAGATAATGTTCTGGGGACCTAGGTTCAAATCCTGCCACGGCAGATGGTGGAATTTGAATTCAATAAAAATCTGGAATTAAGAATCTAATGATGACCATGAATCTATTGTCGATTGTCAGAAAAACCCATCTGGTTCACTAACATCTTTTAGAGAAGGAAATTGCCACCCTTATCTGGTCTGGCTGATATGTGACTCCAGACCCACAGCAATGTGGCTGACTCTCAGCTGCCCTCTGGGTAATTAGGGATGGTCAATAAATGCTGCCTGACCAGTGACACCCTCATACAGTGAATGAATAAAGAAAAACAAAGTCAATTGCTCTTTTCTCTTGAAGTTTAGCACCTATCTGATCCGACTACTCTGTAATAGTAACACTTTTGGCAGGCATACCTTTAAAACCGTTGTTGCCAACTGTCTGAAAAGTAGTCGCAAGTGGACTCAATACTAACCTTCAAAAGAGAATTAAAATGAGTAATTAAAAAGAAAGAAACTACACAGCTATGGGAAAAAGAGCAGGGCAGTGGGTTTAATTCGCTGGCTTTAATCTGCAGAGACACAATGGAACGAACTACCACCACCGGTGCTGCGTGATTCTGCAATTCTAAGACAGACAGACCTTAAAAGAGGTCCAAAACCTAACAAAACTGATGTTTTCCCCAGGATGGCAGTGAAATTAATCTGACATTAAAAGGCCATTTTTCAGCTTGACAATTACAGGGCAACAAAGTGGGCTTATTTTCATTGGCCTGAGTAGAACTTCCCAACGGTTCAGACGCTGGGAGGACAGCAGCACCTGAAATGAATGTTCTGCATTAAAATTACACAAAGATAATCTCACCAAAAGGGATTGGAAAACAAAAAAAACCACAGGAAATTAGGTCAGTGTGTACATATCATGCTTCAAAAGCATTTGTTGACCTTTTTGAGAAAGCAAGATGACAAAGCAGAGCGGCCAAAGTCTAGTTCAAATGGCCTTGCTGAGTTTGACATTCCCCAATGCGCAAGTCATGTCCGCCCTCATTCCCTTACCAGGCCAAACAGATTCCATCAGAAGTGAGGACAGAATATCTAGATCTCGGTTTTAATTGTTAATTTTGAAGAGTTCAGGAATCTCCGTGGCTGTAGGAATATCTATGCCGTTGAGTTGATAAGAACTGTACCATTAACTAATGCATATCACCTTCCTCATCTCAAGAAACTCAGCTTTGCAACAAAAATAATTGAAATACAGATCAGCCAAGATCAAACAAGATGATGGAATGAGCATAAAGGGCTGAATGGCCTAGTTTCGTTTCTCAATTCTTTTGAAGGAATAATTTCCGCTAATTTTGGTTTACAGTAAAAAAGGTTAACTTAAATCTATCTTTATGCATCAAACAGAACTTCATCCTCTCCTGTACCACTCAACCCATCATAAGGAAAAGGAGAAAGCAGAATAAAATGAAACAAATGTTACGTCTCATCACAAACGAGCAATAACAGTGGAAAAGAACTATCAAGCAAAGAGAATACTTTGTATCTCTGCTCCGAAGCACAAATTTATCTTTAACCATTTTTTTGTCAGAGTGCATGACCAGGTATTAACGCCTCGCCCATAAGGTGCCCACTGCTTCACAGAATGGTTACACTACAGACGACTATTTGGCCCATCCTTAAAAGCATAGTTAATTCTGCTTTCCCCTCAGCCAATGATCTATTTTGACTCCACCCAGCGGACTCTTCACTCTCACCTCTAATATGTGCAGCACGTGGCTTAATTTCTAAAACTGATATAACCTATTTAGCTCCTTCTGTTGCTGGTGCCTCTCTTGGTCCATTAAGCCAAACTGCCCTCTCCCTGCTTTTACTCTGGTCCTGTATCTTGGTTTGTGCGCTCTCTCTCTCTCTCCCCTCAAACCTAGACTCATTTTGAGCATGACTCCCAATGCCTGGTCCCTTTATTTCATTCCCACTAAGCCACTGACTTTTAACACTAAACCCCATCTTGGCATTCACTTTAGTTGCCACTGCAAATTGTTCCCGCTTGGATATTTCTTGGCAACAATCAACACTCTTCTTGAACCCCAATTCCTTCGCAAACTGGCTTGCTCCAACTTGTTACCCACTCATGGGTTCTCAAGTATTTAAAGTTTTTGAGACAAATTGTAGCTCGGGTTGTGGATGAGGTTGTAGACTTGCTCACTGAGCCAGTGTGTTTGACTGTAGGCGTTTCGTCACCCTGCTAGGTAGCAGCGTCAGTGCACCTCTGGTGAAGTGTTGGTGTTCTGTCCCGCTTGTTATTTATGTGCCTCAGTTTGCTGGGGTGATTGGCATCACTTCTGATTTGGTTTTTCAGTGGTTTGTACATTGAATTGGACCCAATGTGCTTGTTGATGGAGTTCTGGTTGGAATGCCAGGCCTCCAGGAATTCCCTGGCATTCCAACCTGAGCTTGCACTGCAAGCCAAACAGAGACATGCCATGGAATCCCTGGAGGCCTGGCATTCCAACTCAATAGTCGAGGTCACAGGAATGGAAGGTGCTATTTAAAAGAGTCTCAGTGCATCTTGCAGATGGTACACTGTGTGGGAGGGGGATGGAATCAGTGTTCTAGGCGGTTTATGGTGCCAGTCAAGCAGGCAGCTTCAGCATCCGAGTCGTCGGAAAAAGGTGCAATCAAGAGTTAACATCCCCACTTCAACCTTACAATGGAGGGAAAGTCATTGATGAAGCAGCTGAAAATGGTTGGGCCTAGGACACTACCCTGAGGAACTCTTGCAGAGACATCCTGGAGTGGAGATGACTGACTTCCAACAACCACGACCATCTTCCTTTTGTTATGTATGACTTTAGCCAGCAGAGATTTCTTCTGGATTTCAACTGACTTCAGGTTTTTGCTAGGGCCCCTTAATGGCACATTTCATCAAATACAGCTTTGATGTCAAGGGCAGTGATTCTCACCACACCTCTGGAATTCAGTTCTTCTGTCCATGTTGAATCAAGGCTTTAATAAGTTCAGGAGTTGAGTAATCCTGGGGTTCCCAGTCTGAGCATCAATCAGCAGGTTATTCAAAGCAAGTGCTGCTTGATAGCACAGATGAGAACAGCTTCCATCACCTCACTCAAGATCAACAGTAGACTTATGCAGCAGTAGTTTGTTGGGTTAGGTCTGTCATGCTTTGCAGGTAGTGGACGGAGTCATAGAGATATACAGCACAGAAACACACCCTTCGGTCCAACTCGTCCATGCCGGCCAGATATCCTAAATTAATCTAGTCCCATTTGCCAGCATCCCTCAAAATGCTTCCTATTCATATACCCATCCAGGCACCTCTAGCTCATTCGAGACACACCACCCTCTGCGTGAAAAAGTTGCCCTATTAGTCCCTTTCAAATCTTTCCCCTTCACGTTAAAACCTATGCCCTCTAGTTTTGGACTCCACCACCTTGTCTATTTACCTTATCTATGTCTCTCATGATATAAAAACCTCGAAAGTCACCCCTCAGCCTCCAACACTCCAGTGAAAATAGCCCCAGTCCATTCAGCCTCTCCCTCGAGCTCAAACCCTCCAACCCTAGCAACATCCTTGCAATTATTTTCTGAACCCTTTCAAGTTTCACAACATTCTTCCTATAGCTGGGAGACCAGAACTGCATGCAGTATTCCAAAAGTGGCCTAACCAATGTACTGGACAGCTGCAACATGACCTCTCAACTCCTGTACTCAATGCACTGATCAATAAAGGCAAGCTCGCCAAACTGCTTCTTCACTGACCTATCTATCTATGTGTGACCCAACTTTGAAAGAACTATGAACTTACATTCCAAGGTCTCTTTGTTCAGCAACACTCAAGACCTTACCATTAAATGTAAAAGTCCTGCCCTGATTTGCATTTCCAAAGAACGTCACATTTACCTAAATTAAACTCCATTTGTTACTCCTCAGCCCATCTGATCAAGATCCTATTGCACTCTGAGGTAACCCTCTTCGCTGTCCACAACACATCGAATTTTGGCGCCATTTGCAATCTTACTAACCTATGTTCACATCCAAATCATTTATATAAATGATATAAAGCTGTGGGCCTACTACTGATCCTTGTACGATTTACTACATTGCTGAGTAGATACCAGGGTTAGCTTGGCGAGAGGTGCGGAAAGTTCTGCTCAATTCTATCCCCTAGGATTTTGATAACGTTCATATGTGTACATCATTGATGATATTTTTCAGGGAAACAGGGATATGAGGAGTAGATGGGAAAATGGAGTTGAAACCGAAGATCAGCCACAATCCTTCTGAATGATCCAACAGACTCAATGGGCTGTATGAGCTCCTCCTATTCCTATCATTTATGTTCTTGAAATCTCTCAACTCAAGATTTTGGGCACCTCTTATCATATCCTTTTACTCAACATTCAGTTTTGTCTGAAGTCTGGGACATGCTTTAATTTCAAGCAAAACAGAAGTCTACTAATAGTCAACAAGGTGGAGAGGTGGATGAACACAGCAGGCCTAGCAGCATCAGAGGAGCAGGAAGGCTGACGTTTCGGGCTTAGACCCTTCTTCAGAAAGCTTTTCTGAAGAAGGATCTAGGCCCGTACCGTCAGCCTTCCTGCTCGGCCTGCTGTGTTCATCCAGCTCTACATCTTGTTATCTCAGATTCTCCAGCATCTGCAGTACCTACTGTCTCTCCCCAGTAGTCAGAATGATGTATACTCAAAAACATTTACTCAGTAGAAAACAGCACAAAAACAAATTTGCTTTAAATTTAATCGTAAGGAGATGAAGAAGAGGATGTACTGAGTAAAAGGCAAAGTTTGATTTACATATAATTTTTTATATATAATACTTTTAATGGATTTGTATGCAAGAGAGAGTGGCTGTAAAAACCCTTGAATTATTTAGAAAACAGACAGTTCAATTTTACAAGACGTGCAGCTAAATCAATAAAGATAGGTCAACTTTTATGTTTGTATATCTTGCTAAACCAATACAGACAATAAAAGAATGAAATTTCAGTTTGTTACTTACTGAAAAACACAAATATTAATTTCCACAAACTATTCCTGGCATACTTCAGTAACACAAATACGTATAGATTATAAACTGCTCGAGTAGACTAACAGCAAGAAAGATCAAGTTCTCACTTCTAGCAATTTCAATCTTGTTTGTCAACTTGAATTGTTTCCAACGTGCAGACCACTCTTAAAATACATGCCATTTCCATGTGCTATTTTTCTGCACAGGCTAGTCTTACACAAACCGCAAACACATCTATAGAATTTGATTACAAACAAGCTCAGCACTTTTTTGACTTGTTACCGAAGAAGCATTTATCCCATACTTCACATGACTGGGGTTTGAAAACCTACTGGAGAGAAAAAACAACCTAAGTATATTATACCTGCACATCCTGAAATGTGACCTGCCTTCACAACTGATCAGAAGATAGCTCATCCTATTGACAGGAACTATTTTCCAAGGAAAATGGCCCTAAATTGATTAATAAATGACAACGTAAGGGCCACAACTATGATAAGACTGGTCTGGCTAGCCTAAGCCTCACCTGTCCCACCTTAACATTGTGGAGAGGTTGGGGCAGCTGTGAGAACAATAGCAAAGTCAGACAGGAATTTTACATATCTAATCCTATCGGCAAATCGACCAGTGAGGGAGAGTGACATTCTGTCCATACTGCAATCCTAACAGACTGATTAAATATTTGAACAAAATGTTGTGATCTTCAAGTAAATATAGTATACTGCAGGAAAGGGAGAAGCTCGGTTCAAATTGCTTCAAGACCGTGCCTCACATAGAGAGAGGAAATGTAGGCAAAAGTCTGCTTAGAAACAGAGAACAGAAGGGGGAAGGTCTACAAAAACAAATTGCTGGAGAAATGCAGCAGGTGGAGAAAAAGCAATGTTTCAAGTCCACTGACTTTCGAGTTCAGAGCAAAACATTGACTCTGATTTCTCTCCACAGATGCTGCCAGACCAGTTTCAGATTTCCAGCATTCACTATTCTTGGTTTTACTGTAGGGCGAGGCCCATATGTTAATGAAGAGCACAGTGCATACTGTTAAGAGGATTAAAATTCTAGGGAAAAATTTCTGTTCAAATAAAAAAAGGGGGAACACTGGAAAGTACTGGATTCTATACGACAGTCAGCTCACTTAGGCAGTGAAAAGGTATTACAGAAAGTAATCTGACCAGACAATATGTCCGAATCAGTGTGGAGCTGAAGGAACACAGCAGGCCAGGCAGCATAAGAGGACCAGGAAAGTTGATGTTTTGGGTCAGGATCCTTCCTCAGAAATGATGCAATTTCCAGCATCAACAGTTCTTACTATCTCTGAATAGGTCTTAATCAGGTTTTTTGTTATTCGGTCTGTTGGAGTTCACCTACCCTTCAGTTTAAGCACTCTAGCTATCAGTCTGAAACATTAACCTATTATTTTTTGCTAGTACAATGGTCTTAAAAATAGTGGACAGTCTTCTCAACGGGGGCAAGTTTACAACAGAAAATTGCTCACGATTTTTCACATCAATAATTTCAGGAGTAAGAGCAAATAAGTACTGATGCAAGAAACAGCCCAGTATACCCCTAGAGGGGGACATGGAACCAAATGGAACTTGTTGCACACTACCAGGGTAGTCTTGACATCTGTATGTTATGGATTCAGGAAAGTTGCGAGTTTAGTCTTGACTGCTGAAAGTTGAAAGCATTCTCTGCCTTGCCACCTCCCTCTCATCCATGAGAAACAAAAATATCATCTTTCATTATGTTTGTACTCCCTCCTATCCTCACCCCATCCTACTCAGCATTCTCAAAAGGACATCAATCTGTTAAACAAACAGGGTGTCTCCACACGAAGTGTGCATAGAAATTAAAAGTTATTGCGGTTCTTCTATTCCCATTGAATTTTTGTACTCAAAAATCTGAGTTAAAAACAGGTGGTTTATCAAGGAATTGAAAAGCCCAAGTCACTAAGAATTTGAGATAAAAGGTACTGGAGAATCCGAGATAACAAGCATGGGGCTGGATGAACACAGCAGGTCAAGCAGCATCATAGGAGCAGGAAAACTTGACGTTTCGCGCCTAAACCCTTCATCAGAAAATGAATTTGAAGCCAGTTATGCCTTTCTTTCAGTGGTAGCATTCTAACTTCTGTCAGAGGTCCCATCCTCAGAAACCAGAGTGCACCATCAAAAGTGCTGATACAACAAAGGAAAATTCTCTTATGGCTCGTGCAACATTCATCGCTTGGTAATATTGCGGGATTGTGATACTACAGAATAGCAATATTTTCTTCACTCTGGATGAAGTGGGGGAAATCAAAAAACCTGAAAGATTTTTAATTATATTTTTAAAAATAGGGAAGCAACAAGATAAAATACCTTTCACACCTGACAACAGCATTGAGCACGTAGCATTCCCAGGTCAGAGCATAGTACAAGTCATTTTTTTAAAAAAAATATTATGCTGAATAAGAGATCTACATCAACCAAATCTCAAATCACCTCCTCTCATTAATGACTGACTTAAGGCTGAACCACTGAGCTCACTAACCAATATTGCCTCCCAATATAGGGGAGACGTCAGAGGTAGGTTCTTTACTCAGAGTGGTCGGGGCATGGAATGCATTGCCGGAGCAGTTAGTGGAGTCGGCCTCATTAGGGGTATTTAAGCGGCTGTTAGATAGGCACATGGATGCTAGTATAAGATAGGGGTGGAAGTTAGATAGACCTTAGGATTAAGGTAAATACTTAGCACAACATCATGGGCTAAAGGGCCTGTACTGTGCTGTACCGTTTTGTGTTCTATTAATCATACAATGCCTCAAATTAAAACACTATTCTTGTTTTCAAACCTCACCCCTCTGTATCTCCGTACCCCCCTCCAGCCCTATGATCCTCCGAAATACTATTGTTCCTTCATTTCAGGCCCCCTAAGCATCAGAGACTCAGGCATATTTTAATAAACCAGACCCTCAAATAATGGCAAGCAGATGAACTAAGAATTACTACCACCAGCATTTCTGGAACTACGCCAGCAAAGGTCAGTGCTCTCAACAAAAGGGACAGAAAACAGACAAAAATGCAAGAACAGAATAAAACAGTTAACTACTTTCACTTCAATCTACTATTCTGCAGAAGACCAATCAGATTATGAATAGGCCAGTAAAAGGTGAAAAATACAGGAGGGACAATGTGAGTCATTTTCTTAATTAAAAACAGAAAATGGAAGATAATTTTAACAAGTCTGGGAGCACCTGTGGAGAGAGAAACAGTTAAATGTTTTGAGTCCTATGCAACCCTTCAGTTCTGAACAGAAATTACATTGGACTTCAAATGTTAACTCTGTTCCCTTCATGGATCCTGCCAGGTCTGGAGTTTCTCCAGGTTTGTCCTTTTTTTATTTCAGATTTCCAACATTTGCAAATATTTTATTTTCATACAAGTTGTTTACTTATTTTGCTTTATCCATTCGTGGGATGAGTGTGTCTCTGGCAAGAAAGTGGCAGAGCAACGTGTTCCTGAATCACTGAAGTCCATCTGGTACAAGGACACCCACAGTGCTGTGGGGGTGGCAGTTCCAGGATTTTCATCCAATAACAGTAAAGAAACAAGGATACAGTTCCGAGTGAAGATGAGGAGGGGTGATTGCAGGCAACAGTGTTCCCATACGTTTGGTATTCTAGGTGGCAGAGATCACAGAAGTTGATGCCAAAGTGGAATTGACGAGTTACTGCAGTGCACCTGGTGGATTGTACACGTTTTGCTTCAATGGTGGAGAGTGTGAAAGGGGAAAGGAATGCATGGAATGCCAATCAATCAAGCTTCTTTTTCCTTTTTGATCTTGAGTTTCTAATGTGTTATTGGAGTTGAGCATATCAGAGCAAGTGGTGGACATTCTATCACAATTTGACTTGTACCTTGGAGGTGGATAGGCTATTGAAAAATCAGGAAGCAAATTATTCTCCACATAATTCCCCGAGTCTGACCTGCTCGTGTCGCTATTGCAGACATTTGTGCATGCAGTCATACAATTAAGTGTCATAATTCAGGAATCACATTCTTACAAATTAGAATAAAATCAAGAAGGTTTAACATATTGATTCAATTTCAACATATTGCCATTTTTAGGAAAAAACTCCTCAACTCAGCACTCACCTGAGTACTTTTGCCACATCCCAGTTTGCCAGAGACCAATACCAGATTATTGTTGACGAGACTTTCCATGAAGTGGTACTTGATACTCCAAACTGGCAGAGCTTTCCTCCATTTAAGTAGCTCATAGTATCGTGAGGAAAAAGGTAGCCCATCAAAAGGATTAACTTCTAGATCACTGTTATCACAGTTCAAGTCCTCGTCTTCATCATCTTCTAACTCAGAGGTAAAACCATTTAGTTTTGAGGAAATGGAGCTGGAGTCAGCAGCTTGTCCACTGCCCTCAGGCTCACTGTCCATCCTGCCAACGTCCATTTGCCAAGTCACTTTTACAAACCAAGTGCCGTTTTCAATGCTGCAAAGGAAAAAACGGAGATCAGAAATTCAAGTCAGGCAAAAATGGCAGAGCCTACAACAGTCACGAACATGGAGCTCACACAGCTCTTCCTGGTCAACTGCAAACACCAAAAGATTAGATCCAAACTACTAACAAAAGACAGGAGGAAAAAGTTGCTCTGATTCCCTCCTATTGATGATTACTTCCTCCTCTCTTAGTAGTAGTTCAGAATATATTTAAGCTCTTTTTATTCATAAAAATCTTGTCCACTACAAGAGCCAGGATGCTTTGCTGCAACTGTACAGGGATACAGTACAACTGCTGAGACTACTTCTGGTCTCCGTATACAAAAAGGATGTTCTGGCTATGGAGGAAGTGTAACAAAAGTTTACCAGACTGATTCTTGGAATGGCAGGACTGAAGTATTAAGAGAGACCAGATTAGTTAAGGCTATAGTCACTAGAATTTAGAAGAATATGGGGGCATCTCATTGAAACCTACTAAATCGTAACAAGACTAGAAAGTGATGACCAGGAAAATCCAGAACCAGGTGTCACAGTCTAAAACGTAGGTGGTAGGCCATTTAGGGCCGAGATAAGAAGAAATTTCAACCAGGGAGTGGCAAGCGTGGAATTCTCTGCCACAGAAGGGTCAAAACATTGACTGTTTTCAAGAAGGAAACAGCTCTAATTCTTAGGGCTAAAGGAAGAGGGCATCGAGTTGGATGATCAGGAATGATCATATTGAATGGCAGAGCACATTCGAAGGGCCAAATGGCCTACTGCTGCTTTATGGTCTATGTTTCTATTGGGTAAGGTCGGCAAATTGCCTGTCCCAAAGGATATCAGTAAACCTGAAGTTTTTGCAGATGGTTTTTACAATCCTAACCACGTGGACTTTTCGAAACAAAAACAGAAACTTCTGGAAAAGGTCAGGAGGACTGGCAGCACATGTGGAGAAAAATCACAGTTTATGACCCTTCCTCAGCTTTTCCAGCAATTTCTATTTTTGTTTGATTTACAGCATCTGCAATTCTTTCGGTTTATGTAATTTTCGAAACCTGCTCTCCTCCTCCACCTTACCACAGCTCTTATGTGCATGATTCCGAGACATAGGTCAGCTGCTAGAGCTCCGCTAGTTTCACTGAATGCATGATGACTCACAAGGGAATATCCATCTGTTATTTCCTTCAGATCAGTCCTCATTTCCCAATTTTAAGGTCAAGTATTTGAGGGAGTCAACTATCCTTTTTGTGGGCTTAAGAATGCCCAAGTTACAGCTGTTAGCCGACAATCGCAGGCAAAATGGTAAAACGTTTAGGACCTGTACTGTGATGAGCATCCACCATTCTTCACATGAATGCAACTTAATCCATGAATTCATGTCCAAGTAATGTAACAGTCATTCAAAACAATGTTCAATGCTGTGGCTGTATTTTCTACATTTCTGTCTAGAAGGAATAAAAGTATAGACACTGATCACATTCCATCACAGTAAATTCAGGTGTTTTCATCCCATAAGATCATAACAAAAAGGAGCAGGTGGTCATCATTTGGTCCACCCAGTCTGCTCTGCCATTCAATAAGATGAGCAGACTTTCCACCTCAAATCCAGTGTCCGATAATATCTCTATACCCTATATCATTGCCCACATATCAACTGACCCTGTCTTGACTTTGCTTCTTGACTGAGCATCCTACTTTCTGGGGTGAAAAATTCCAAATATTAACAAGTTTGAGAATGAAGGTCTACGTAGTTGACCCTTTAGTCCGAGGGTAAGCACCCCGCTCACACCTTACATTTCCACAAACCCACCTAAATTCATTCTAGCTTCTTCAGCGAGAAAAAAATCTCTCAACATCTTCACTGTCAAACCCTCTTTTATACATCTCAATAAAATTCTCTCTCCTCCTTCTATTCTCCGGGGAATTTAAGGATAGCCTCGTCAATCTCTCTCCACAGGAAATTTCTTTATCTCAGGAATAAGTTGAATAAATCTCCACCGCATTCCCCTGAAAAAGGTAACGATCTCCTTCCTTAGTTAAGGAGCTCAAAACTGTGCAGAGTTGGTGTTATACACGTTTCAGAGATAGTAGGAACTGCAGATGCTGGAGAACCTGAGATAACAAGGTGTAGAGATGGATGAACGCAGCAGGCCAACCAGTTTTGGGCCTAGTCCCGAAACATCTGCTTTCCTGCTCCTAAGATGCTGCTTGGCCTGCTGTGCTCATCCAGCTCTACAACTTGTTATCTCTTGGTGTTATACACGTCAGCCAACCTGTGACATCTCCCACCGGGAATGTTACTTCAGCACTGTAAAACAACAGCCACTAAATCCAGATTTAAATTTAAATCTAAAATTTAGATTTCTGATGAAGGGTTTAGGCCCGAAATGTCAAGTTTTCCTGCTCCTATGATGCTGCTTGACCTGCAGTGTTCATCCAGCCCCATGCTTGTTATCTCGGATTCTCCAGCATCTGCAGTACCTTTTATCTCAGCCACTAAAACCAGATGGATTGAGACAGCTCCATAGACCCTTGCAGTGAACTGTCAGAAGATACATTTTGTCCTATTAAACGAGCTGTGCATTTTGGTCCTTAATTACTCAGTATTACAGTTACATCTCTGCAAAATGAGATTTGTCAGGGCACAGGTAAAGAGAAACTAATTACAGGAATAAGATACAGTCAATGATAAAGATGTTTCATAAACAAACATTACACATTGTAGAAACTACTTTAAGAAGCATGTTATCTTGAATGCAAGGACTCTCTCATATTACCCAGAAGCACTACGTGAATTTATAATCAATCTTTGTTACAGAAACAGTTGCTGACAGATAGAGGTATTGTGGTGCTAATTATCCTCCAATCTTATTTAAGATAAGAAGGGCTTCAAAAGATACCATTTGTATTCTAGCCAAATATCAAAAATGAAAGAAATACCTTGCACTTGTACTTTACATCTCCCTAATTCTACACAATATTCAGTAGTGGAGAACTACAAAGTACTTTTTTTTTAAACATGTTACCCGACAGGAACAGATGCACATCTGGGAGGAATAAAATAGCAGCCATTTTGTACTTAAAGGCTGAATCTGCCTTGTCATATCTAATTTCTCAGCAGCAACTGCTGCCTGGATGCTGCCTCGATGCAGATAAGTATGCCAATAATGAACTTCCTATCATCACATGCCAAATCGCCCACAGCCAGTTAAATTTAAAGTGTAGTTACTGTTGAAATGTAGGAAATGAGGCAGCCAATTTGTATACAAGATCCCAGTTATAAGTAATCACCTTGTCTTTCTCAGTGTCGTTGTTGCCAGTTATTTTGATATCCTAAGCAATTACAGGAGAGCTTGTAGCCTTGGGTGAGAAAATGGTAAATCTTGAGGACTAAGGTTAACAGTTAATTGACAAAGTTCTTGTTAATGCCACTTGTGGACATATTGTCATTGCTCAGCAACAGTATTCATACTACATGTTCAAAATATTTTTGAGCTTCTCTAATAACTGCAGAAACAAGAGGGAGGCAGGCAATGGCCTAGTGGTATTATCACTAGACTATTAATCAAGAAACCTAGGTGATGTTGAGGCTCTAGTCAGGAAAAAGGAGGAGGCATAAATTGGGTTTAAGCTATTGGGCTCAAGTGAATCTCTAGATGACTATAAAAAGTGTGGGAGCACACAGAAGAGAGAAATCAGAAGGGCAAGGAGGATCTGGCAGATAAGGTTAAAGATAATTCCAAGAGGTTCTACAGCTATATTCAGAGTAAAAGGGTGGCTAGGGAGAGAATAGGTCCCCTTAAAGATCAGCATAGCTGTTGACTTGTGGTGCCACAGGAATGGGGACATTTTTAATGAATATTTCTCCTCAGTGCTTACTGAGGAGAGAATCATGGATGCTAAGGAAATAAGGGAAACAAGTGGGGATATTTTGGACTGCATACATATTACCAGAAAGGAGGTGTTAGCAGCCTTAAAACACATTAAGGTGGATAAATCCCCTGGGCCTAACCAAGTCCATTCTCGGATGTTGTGGGAGGGTAGGGAAGAAATTGCAGAGATTTCTGTTTCATCTTTAGTCACTGGGGAAGTTTCAGAAGACTGGAAGGTGGCAAATGTTGTTCCAATGTTTAAGAAAGGTATCAAAGACAGGCCAGGGAACTACAGGCCAGTGAGCCCGACATCAGTGGTAGGCAAGCTTTGGAGAGGATACCGAGGGGCAGGATCAACCAACATTTGGATAGTCAAGGTCTGATTAGGCATAGTCAGCATGGATTTGTGCATCAGAAGTCATGTCTAATAAATCTTTTAGAGTTTTCCAAAGAGGGAAGCAGGAGGATGGAGGAGAGGAGGGTAGGGCAGTGGATGTTGTCTACGTGGAATCTAGTAAAGCCTCTGACAAGGTCCCGCACAGCAGGCTAGTCATGAAGGTTAGGCTGCATGGGATCTGGGGAGAGCTAGCAAACTGGATTCAAAATTGGCTCGATTATAGGAACCAGGGGGTGATGGTTGAAGGTTGTTTCTCTGAAAGGAGGCCTGTGACTAGTGATGTGCCACAGGGGTCGGTGCTGGGACCTTTGTTATTTGTTATTTACATAAATGATCTGGATGTGAACATACAAGGCATGATTAGTAAGTTTGCGGATGATACAAAATCAGGAGGTATCGTTGATAGCAAAGAAGGTTATCAAAAATTACAAAAGGATCTTGATCAGATGGGGATGTGGGCTGAGGACTGGCAAATGCAATTCAATACAGTTAAGTGTGAAGTTTTGCCATTTAGAAAGTCAAACCAAGGTAGGACTTATACAGTAAAATGGTAAGGTCCTGAGGAGTGTTGTGGAACAGAGGGACCTAGGTGCACAAGTACATATTGTATTGAAAGCAGCCTCAGAGACGGACAGGGTGGTGAAGTAGGCATTTAGCATGTTGGCCTTCATCAGTCGAGGCATCAAGTATAGGAGTTGGAATGATATGTACAGTTGTATAAGTCATTGGTGAGGCTGCACTTGGAGGACTGTGTACAGTTTTGGTCACCCTGTTATACGAAAGACAGAGTTAAACTGGAAAGATGTACAAGGATATTGCCAGGACGAGCAGGCCTGAGTTATAGGGAGAGGTTGGCCAAGATAAGAAATTATTCCTTGAAACATAGAAGAATGAGGGGGGACCTCATTGAGGGGCACAGATAGGATGAATGCATATCGTCTTTTTCCCCAGGGATGGATAATTGAAAACTAGGGGGCATAGGTTTAAGAAGGACCCAAGGGGCAACTTCTTCACGCAGAGAGAGGTCGTATATGGAATGATGCTGCTGGAAAAAGTGATTGAGGCAGGTACAACAGTAATATTTAAAAAACATTTGGATAGCTATGTGGATGAGAAGGGTTTGAGAGAGATAAGGACCAAATGCGGGCAACTGGCACTACCTGAGGGTGCACGATGGTCAGCATGGACCAGTTTGGGCCGATGGGCCTGTTTCCATGCTGCATTACTCTCTGGCCCAGATTCAAATTCCACCATGGTAGATTGTGGAATTTGAATTCAATAAAAATCTGATGTTGACACATGGAAATGCTGTTGGCTGTCGGAAAATCCCATCTGGTTCACTAATGTCTTTTTAGGAAGGGCATCTGTCATCCTCATCTGGTCTGACCTACATGAGATTCCAAACCCACAGCAATGTGGCCGACTCTTAAGTGTCCAATGGACAGTTTGGGTTGGGCAATAAATGCTGGTCTAGCCAGTGAGCCCACATCCCAGAGATGAATGGAAAGAGAACAATGCAACAGTTTCCAAAAGACAAGCAGTCCCACTCGAGAATTCTCAAGTCTAAGAATAACTCACCTTAATTCCGATTACTCCCAAGGACTAAAATAACAATAAGGTTGAATTTAACTCGGTCACGTTAATCAGAACATAAATAACAGGAGCAGATCACTTGGCAATCCCAAGGCAGCTCCACCCTACAATAATCATGTCTGACCCTGAGTTTCTGTTCCCCTTTCTTTCCCGCACCAGACAACTCGACTGCCTGACAGATCAGAAATTCAGCTTTAAGAATATTCAACAATGAAGCATTCACAACTCTTTGAGTGAAGCCATTTCGTAATCTGAAAGGGTCAACTCTTTATCCCGACATTGCGCCACAGTACTCGAAATTCTCCACCCAGTGGAAACAACCTGCCAATACAGGAACAAACACAGGTCAAAAACATCATTCTCACAAGTTGAGTTTATGCAAGAGTCAACACAATTGAGGTACTCAGGACATTATTTTATAAGTGCACACAAATAGCAATTCATGTAACGCTCTTTGAAGTATGATAAGATGCCAAGATGCCTATTTTTTAAGCCAGGTCTGTTGTTATATAATCATTCAAATCAAAGAACTTTCTACTGTCACAACCTTACACAGTGCGTAAAAGGTGACTGCTGCAACAGTGCTGGACGATTCCTCAACCATCCATGAACTACACAGCTGCAATTCACTAAGGATCCTTTGACTGCATCTCCCAAACCCGCAAACTTTACTTCATGGAATGACAAGGAAAGAAGTTCAATGGGAGCCTGCAAATCCACCGCAACCTTGACCTGGAAGAACATCACCATTGCTTCACTGCAAGCCAAAAGAACCGCAGATGCTGTAAGTCAGGTGCAAAAACAGAAGTTGCCAGAAAAGCTCTGAGGAAGGGTCACCGGACCCAAAACGTTAATTCCGATTCTTTTTCTTCACAGATGCTGCCAGACCTGCGTGCTTTTCTGGCAACTTCTGTTTTTGTACCATCGCTTCATTGACGCTGAGCCAGAATGCCAGAGCTCTCTCCCTGAAAGGCACTGTGGAAGCATTTTCACTATGTGGACTGCCGTGATGGCTCATTGCCTCATTCCAAAGTGTAATCAGGCACGGCAATAAACACCAACCTTGCCAGCAAACCACATGTCCCATAATAATCAAATTAAATGTATTCATCGCGAGATTGCACATAAAACAGCATGACAATTTTGCACTCCATAAGAATTCATATTTCATATTCAATGCCATCTTTAAAACAAAATGCTCACTATTTATCCCAGAAGATATTCCACATAAGCCAAATTGGTTAATAGTGGCTGTACTTGAAAAGCTCCATTATTGCCAGAGAGAAATAAAAAATAGCTTTTGCCAATCTCTGAAGGTGGAAGGGTTACTTCAGGGTGGCAAGGTGGGGATTGTCTTTGTACGGCCTAATGCGATTTTGCAATGAGTTTTACACCATTGCAAGCACTGTCTGGGCTAACCTTTCATGGCACATTTTGCAAAAAAAAAAAAGCACAGATTTTGTTGAACAGAATGTCCTTCTTAAAGGACTGGGTAACATGAGGTTCCCAAAAGAGATACAGCACAAGAACAGAGAGTCTGGAGCATGAGCACTCATTGGAATGGGAATGTAGGAACAGGAGTAGGCCATTCACTATGAGCCCATATCACTTGATACTTGATCACTTAATAAAAATTAGTCTCTCTTAGATTTAAATTTAACAATTGAATTAGCATCATTGTTTGAGGAAGTGTGTTCCAAACCACCACTGTGTGTGTTGAAGTGCTTTCTAACATCTCTCCTGAATGGTCTGGTCCCAATTCTTAGACTATGCCCCCGGTTCTGGAATCTTTAACCAGTGGAAACAGTTTATCGTTATCCACCCAGCCTGTGTGTTAATATCCTGAAAACCTCCATTAGATCACCCTGTAACGTTCAAAATTCTAGAAAATAAAGGCCTAATTTCTCCTCAGACCATAACCCCTGAAGGCCAGGTACCACCCTTGTAGATCTACACTGAATTCCCTCCACAGTAAAACCTCCTACCCAAGGTGTGAAGCCTAGGTCCGCTCACATTCCTCCAAGTGGAGCTAACTAGGGTTTTGTATAACTGCAGGATAATGTCTGCATTTTTTTTATAAATTCAATTGTAGGACACGAGAATCACCTGCTGGCCAGAATTTCTTGCCTATCCCTAGTTGCCCTTGAGAAGGTGGTGGTGAGCTGCCTTCTTCAACCTCGGCAGTCCACATGCTGTGGGTTAAGCCACAATGCCCTTAGGGAGAGAATTCCAGAATTTTGACCAAAAGACAGTGAAGAAACACAGTCAGAATGCTACACGGCTTGCAGGTAACCCTGCAGGTGTTTGTGTTCCCATGTATCTGCTACCCTTGTACTAGATGGAAGTGGTTGTGGGTTTGGAAGGTACCATCTACAGACCTTTGACAAATTTCTGCAGTGCATCTTGTAGATAATATACAATGCTGCTATGAAGTATCAGTGCTGAAGGGAGTGGATGTGGCACCAATCAAATAGGCTGCTTTGTCCTGGTGTCAAGCTTGTGTTGTTGGAGTTGCACCCATCCAGGCATGCGAGGAATCAGGTGGTGAGTTACTAGCCGGAATATTCCTGCCCTCTGACCTGATCTTGTACCCACTGTTATATGGCAAGTCCAGTTGAGTTTCTGATCAATGGTAACCCAAACGATGTTGACAGTGGAGGATTCAATGCTAGTAACACCACTGAATATCAAAGAGCAGTGGTTAGATTGTCTCTTATTGGAGAAGGTCATTGCCTGGCATTTGTGTGGCACAAATGTTACTTTCCATTTGTCAGCCCAAGCCTGGATATTGTCCATTTGAACATGAACTGCTTCAGTATCTGAGGAGTTGCAAATGGTGTTGAACATTATGCAACATCAGCGAACATTGCCATTTTTGACCTGATGATGGAGGTAAGGTCATTGATGAAGCAGCTGAAGATGGTTGTCTCTGGAACATTACCCTGAGGAACTCCTGCAGAAACATCTTGGAGTTGAGATGACTGACCAACAACCATAACCATCTTTCCATGTGCCAAATATGACTCCAACTAATGCAGTGTTTGCCCCCGATACTCATCGATTCCAGTTTTGCTAGGGCTCTTAGATGTCACACCAGTCAATTGCAGTCTTGATGTCAAGTGCTGTCACTCTCACCTCATTTATACTCCAGCCCTTTAGATATGAAGACCAGTAGTCCATTAGACTTAACTATTTTCTCCATCTATTCGTGGTATTTTGAAAAGCTATGCACTTGAACCCCTAAGTCTTACTTGTACATAATCTTCGTGCCTTCTGAAAAAACCTTAATACTTTAACACTTAAAAAGTAAAAATTGTCACGCTTGCCCATATTAAAATCCATCTGCCACATTTTTTCTATTCACTTAATCTATCAATCTCCTGTTGTATTTGACGATGTTGTCAATACTATCTACCCAATGTCGTGTTGTCAGCAAATTTGAATATTTGACTTTTTATACCAATTATCCAAATTGTTAATGAATATTGTGAATAACTGATGCCCCAACACAGATGCCTGCAGGATCCCTCCTAGTCATGTGCAGCCAATGGGAGTGCGTACCCATTATTCCATCTCCCTGTTTCCTGCCACTCAATCAATTTCCTATCCGTGTCAGTAATTTGCCTTCAATTCTGAGAGTTTCCACCTTCGGTAACAGTCTCCTGTGTGGGACTTTAATCAAAAGCCTTCTGGAAGTCCAAACTGCCTTAGCTATATCCACCACCTTTGTCACCTCTTTGAAATCTCAGACTTGTCAGACATGGCCAACCCTTCAGGAATCCATGCCGACTCTCCCCGATTTACTGAAACTTTTTTGACATGATCAACTGACCACTGCAACCAAAAGCACGATAAAACATTTTCCAAATAACTTCAAAAAGAAAATTGTATACTTAGTCAGTGGTATTTTCTAATCAACCCATTCAGAGATGTTATTACACACCTCTGGAGCAGGTGAGACTCGAACCTGGTCTCCCTGGCTCAAAGGCAGGGACAGTACCAACATGCCTCAAGGCATGATCAAGTTCACCATGATCAAGAGGCCTCTGACTTCACAGCACTTGCTTTTCTCCAAAACTCCCAACCCGATTTCAAGTGAACATTAAATCACTATGGTTTAAGCCAAGACAGATTCATATTTCAATAAAAGTTGAACAAAAGCCAGAGTAGTCAATTCAAAATGAAGGCTGACATTCCAAAGTGGCACTGAAGGAGCACTGCAGCACAGCTTCTAGGATGACCTGTTAAACCTGTCCTCAGGTAACATGAAAAGCTCCACTGACCTATTTCAAACAAAAGGCAGCGTTCTCCTGTTGCCCAGGGCTATAATTAACCCACGCACAACATCACACGTGGTAGATGGTTTAGCAGTTCCCAACTGTGAGACCTTGCTGTGAACATTGTCTGTCCACATTTCCTCCAAGACAGCAGCATCGTAAATGGTATCAAAGATAAAAGGTATTGCAGATGCTGGAGAATCCAAGATAACAAGGTGTGGGGCTAGATGAACACAGCAGGCCAAGCAGCAGGAAAGCTTGACGTTTCGGGCCGAGACCCTTCATCAGAAA
>JAHRHZ010000248.1:3701536-3713941 GCA_024137785.1 Ginglymostoma cirratum | reverse complement strand
ACGTCAAGCTTTCCTGCTCCTATGATGCTGCTTGGCCTGCTGTGTTCATCCAGCTCCACACCTTGTTATCTCGGATTCTCCAGCATCTGCAGTACCTATTATCTCTGGGTAATTGGACTTCTTGCTGTCACATGATTTTCCCAACTTTCCTGCCATGACCCACGTCATTTGGGGACTGGGAATATTCCACACTATGTCTCTGCCTGCTTAGTATCAAACCATACTTATAAAATGTGAATTTCTCCTTACTTATTATCTAATCATAATTTACATGCTTCTGAAGACTGGGTCTCCTGCAGCCCTTAAAATTATTGAACATATTTATCACTCTTAGCCTGAAGTTCATTGCAGTGCCTGCTCTAAATTTATTTTTCATTGACTTCTTTTTATGACCTCTGGTCCAACTGTCTTCATGTTCCCAAGAAGTATTTCAGACTTCCCTTAGCTGAGCTATTTAATATGTCACTCTTTCACATTAATATTTAACGCAAGCTGTTTCAGTCTTGCATCTATGTTATGGAGATTATAGTTTTTGGTTCAAACCACTTCTTCCCAAGCTTTGGGATCATTCTTCATGCTTCCACTCATTGTCTCCATATAGTTCACAATCCAGGATGCTTGCCTGAGTTTGTGTGAGCAAAATTGTAAGACCATCAAGAACCAGGACAAGTTGATATCTTTCGCATTACACTTTTAACAAGCTGCAGGTCGTGTGTGCCATCGCTGAAGCATTGAAAACAACACAGCCCTGTCAACCCTGCAAAATCCTCTTTACCAATACTTAAGCATGGCATGGTAGCTAGGTCTTTAATACTTTTGCCCCAAAGCATCAGCGACCCAGGTTTGATACCAGCCTCGGGCGACTGTATGTGTGGAGTTTGCATACTCTCCCTGTGTCTGGTGGGTTTCCTCTGAGTGCTCCGGTTTCCTCTCACAGTGTAAAGATGCGTTGGCCATGCTAAATTGCCCATAGTATCCAGGATGCGCAGGCTAGCGGGATTAGTCATGGGAAATGCACAGTTACAGGGATAAGGAACAGAGTTGGGTCTGAGTGGGATTCTCTTCAGAGGGTCGGTGGGGAACTCAATGAGTTGAATGGCCTGCTTCCACACTGTAGGGATTCAATGATTCTATTATCTGGGAAATTGTACTGAACATGGAAGATCTCTCCCACAGATAGATCAAGCAACAGCCTGTCTCAATCATTTTCACAGAACCAAATATTATAGACAATAGAGTCATATAGCCTTCAACCCAACAAATTTGTGCCGACCTAGCCATACGAATCCCACTTTCCAGTAATGAAAATGGAGATTGCTGGAGAAACTCAGCAGGTCTGGCAGCATTTGTGGGGAAAAAAAACAGAGTCAGCATGTGAGACCAGTGACTTTCCACAGTACCCAGCACATAGCCTTGAATGTAATGACATTTTAAGTGCTCTCGCACTTACTTTTTAA
Source organism: Ginglymostoma cirratum (assembly GCA_024137785.1). NCBI lineage: Eukaryota > Metazoa > Chordata > Chondrichthyes > Orectolobiformes > Ginglymostomatidae > Ginglymostoma > Ginglymostoma cirratum. The sequence continues at coordinate 3,712,484 of JAHRHZ010000248.1, read as the reverse complement.
GGTTGTGAGGTTTCCTGCCTCGACTATCCTCATAGATAGTGCATTCCAGACCCTCACCGCCTTCTGGGCGAGATGATTTTTCCCAAATCCCCTCTAAACCTCCTGTCCTTCACCTTAAAATTATGCCCCTTTGTTATTGCTGCTCCAACAAAGGGGAAACAGCTGCTTTCTATTCAGTCTGTTCATGCCCCTCACAATCTTCTATCAGGCTCCCCCCTCCCCTCCCCCACCAACACCGCTGCAACGTTCTCTGCTCCAAAGAAAACAACCCAAGCTTATCCAACCTCTTTTCACAGCTGAAATGCTCCATCCCAGGCAATATCCTGGAGAGACCTCCCTGCACCCACAATGTTGCCGACCACCATCCCTGAATAAGTGCTGCCACTGGCAGAGGAGGTGGCCCTCAGTGATCAGAGATGTCAACATTGACTCTGGACCCCATGGCAACAGGTAAAATATGGAAAAGGGCTAATTGCCATCTACCCAACCTTCCTCAGCCCCCATCCCTTTATCTATTCTCCTCCATGTTGAACCCCACTTGGAGGATGCGCTGAGTTCAAAGAGGGCACAAAATATCCAAGAAGTCAAAAGCTGCTAGACCAGGTTTGCTGCAGGTATTGAGGAAACCAGCAAGGTCGAAGGATGTATTTGAACTCATCGTCACCAGTCTACCTGTGGCAGATATGACCATCCATGGCAATATTGGTAAAAGTCACCACTGTTCAGGCCTTGTGGAGATCATGGAATCATAGAATCCCTACAGTGTGGAACTAGGCCATTTGGCCCATCAAGTCATCACCAACTTATCCCAAGTTGGCCCAACCAAGTCATCACCATGTCTTACCAACTTGATAGAATTCTTTGAGGAAGTGACAATGTTGATAGATGAGGAAAGGGCTGTAGATGTCATATACATGGACTTCAGTAAGGCGTTTGATAAGGTTGCCCATGGTAGGCTGATGGGGAAAGTGAAGTCGCATGGGGTCCAGGGTGTACCAGCTAGATAGATAGAGATCTGGCTGAGCAACAGGAGACAGAGAGTTGTAGTGGAAGGGAGTTTCTCAAAATGGAGAACTGTGACCAGTGGTGTTCCACAGGGATCCGTGTTGAGACCACTGTTGTTTGTGATATACATAAATGATCTGGAGGAAGGTATAGATAGTTTGATTATCAAGTTTGCAGATGACACTAAGATTGGTGGAGTATGAGATAGTGATGGGGACTGTCGGAGAATGCAGCAGAATATAGATAGATTGGAGAGTTGGGCAGAGAAATGGCAGATGGAGTTCAATCCAGGCAAATGCAAGGTGATGCATTTTGGAAGATCCAATTCAAGAGCGAGCTATACGCTAAGTGGAAAAGCCATGGGGAAAATTGATGCACAGAGAGATCTGGGTGTTCATGTCCATTGTACCCTGAAGGTGGCAACGCAGGTCGATAGAGTGGTCAAGAAGGCATACGGCATGCTTTCATTCATCGGATGGGGTATTGAGTACAAGAGTTTGCAGGTCACGTTACAGTTGTATAGGACTTTGGTTTGACCACATTTGGAATACTGTGTACAGTTCTGGTCGCCACATTACCAAAAGGATGTGGATGCTTTGGAGAGGGTGCAGAGGAGGTTCACCAGGATGTTGCCTGGTATGGAGGGCACTAGCTATGGAGAGAGGTTGAGTAGATTAGGATTATTTACATTAGAAAGATGGAGGTTGAGGGGGGACCTGTTTGAGGTCTACAAAATCATGAGAGGTATAGACAGGGTGGATAGCAAGAAGCTTTTTCCCAGAGTGGGAAACTCAATTACCAGGGGTCACGATTTCAAGGTGAGAAGGGAAAAGTTTAAGGGAGATATGCGTGGAAAGTTCTTTATGCAGAGGGTAGTGGGTGCCTGGAACGCGTTGCCAGCGGCGGTGGTAGAGGCGGGCACGATAGCGTCATTTAAGATGTATCTAGACAGATACATGAATGGGCAGGGAGCAGAGGGATACAGATCCTTGGAAAATAGGCAACAGGTTTAGATAGAGGATCTGGATCGGCGCAGGCTTGGAGGGCTGAAGGGCCTGTTCCTGTGCTGTAATTTTCTTTGTTCTTCGTTCTAACCCTTTGAAGAGCATCCCACCCAGACCCAGGCCCCCAGCCTCTCCCAGTAACCCCGCATTTACCATGCCTAATGCACCTAACCTCATTGCTGCAGTAAGCCATGGAGGCCAAGTCATTGAATGTCTTTAAGACAGAGATAGGTAAGATATTATATTTTCTGAAGAAGGGTCTTGACCCGAAACGTCAACTTTCCTGCTCCTCTGATGTTGCTTGGCCTGCTGTGCTCATCCAGCTCCACAACGTTTTATCTCAGATTCTCCAGCATCGGCAGTTACTACTATCTCTCTAAGATATTATATGTTTAGTAACAGAATGAAAGGTTATGGGAAAAAGGCAGGAGATGGAGGTTGAGAAATATATCAGCCATGATTGAATGGGGGAGCAGACTAAATGGGCCAAATTACCAAATTCTACTTGTATACCTTACGGTCTTATGGCGACCTGTTCAGATTTTTGGGCTTAACGAATAAATATTTAACTGACCACAGTATTTAATGATTACATTTGCTATGGTTAAACCTTGTACACTATTTTTCTTTGTTTGAATACAGAACCTTGTGGCATAATCATTTAAATTAATAACTGGGACTATGAAATCATCTATGGAAGTCTATGGTTTCCTTCACAATCATAATCTAAAGATGATTTTGCAAAGCTAGGAAGTTATGATGGTGCTGTATGTATGGCCAGTCAGGCCACAACTGGAAAACTGTGGGCATTTCTGGTCAGGGAACACATCAGCGGTCAAGGACTTTCAAGCCTCCAATCTTTGGGTAAATATCCTCCAAGACAGACTTTGAGATACATAACAACTCAGAATCACCGAGTAGAAACTGATAGCCAAGCTCCGTACCCATGAAAACGGCTCCAACCGTGATCTTGGGTTTATGTCGCGCTGCATGTAGCCCCACCACACTGTTCTGTATCTGTAAAATCTTCCTCACTGTCCTGTTTTGACACCGTCACCTTGCTAACTTGTTATGATTTCTCTATCTTAATTAGTTTGTACAGTTTTGGATTATTTGTTACTTTGGTTAGACCCTCGTCATGCAACTCTTATATCTATCATGTTATTCCAGTCATTTGGTTTGTCTCTAGCACCATCTTATTTTTGGTTTTTTGTAATTATCTCTCTGTTTTAATTAATCAGATCATAGGTCATCCCTTCATTTGCTATTCAGCTGTTGACACTTTACTCACACCATCTGATACTGTTAATCACCTGCAAAGACTTGTTATTCAGCCTGTCAACATTCCACTCACACCATTTATTCCGTCTTTTGACACTTAATTACCTGGAATTATCTTGCAATTATCCCACTGCCTATAAATTCTGTGCCTGTGTGCTTCCCTCCACTTCACCTGACGAAAGATTAGCACTGCAAAAGCTTGTGATTTTAAATAAACCTGTTGGACTATAACCTGGTGTCGTGTGACCTCTGATGTTGTCCACCCCAGTCCAATACCAGCACCTCAGCTGCCAGTCATCTTAGCTCCAGGACATCTCTGCAGGAGTTCCTCAGGGTAATGTCTGAAATTCTGGAATACCCTCCCTGATGGCATCGTGGGTCTAACTACAGTAAATAGACAGCAATGGTTCAAGAAGGCAGCTCACTGCCACCTTCTCAAGGACAAGTAGGGATAGGCAATAAATAATGGTGAAGCCTAAAAAAGCTCATGCCACTTGGAGATAGCAAGAACTGCAGATATTGGAGTCAGAGCCAATACAGTGTGGAGATAAAGGAACACATCAGAGGAGCAGGAGAGTCGATTTTTCGGGTCAGGACCTTTCATCAGGACCATGTCCCACAAGTGAATGAGAAAGGGTTTATGTCATGTACCCTTTTTCAATTGCTTTTACTGATGCTTTGACACTTATGACTCTCTGTGGTGGAAACACCATACAATTTCCCAGCTGGAGAGTTCGGCTAGGGCCTCAGTCACTACAGACTTGCTCACCTCACCCTAGGGAAATGTAGCCAACCTTCTTTGGATACAAAATCCTGGTAACTCACATTGGTTTATTTAACCTTATCTTCATTCTCAGGAGTGTCTTTTCACAGATTTGAAACTGAGACCTGATCATCTATACTCTTCGGCCATCTCCCATTTTCTGCAAGGGTGTATTGCCTGATAAATCCCATTGTTTTTCCTCAAAGATTCCAGTGGTTGGCCTGGACATGCCCTGTCTTTTGGCAGGTAAGCATATTTCCTGACCTCACTTTTACTCTCAGCCGCCACCTTTCCTGATCTGAGGAGGGCTCCCAACATCACACTCTTTCCCATGAATATTCGTGTTCTTATCATTCTCTCCAGCTCTATCTTTTCTAGGTAGTTGGGGGGCGACTAGGGAACAGTTTCATAGAATCATAAAATCTGTATAGTAAAGGAGCAGGCCATTCAGCCCATTGAGTCCACACTTACCCACTGAAGAGCATCCCACTGAGATCCAGCCCCTACCCTATCCATGTAACCCTGCATTTTCCGTGGTTAACCCACCTAACCTATACATCTCTGAACACTGTGGGGCAATTTAACATGGCCAATTCATTTAACCTGCACATCTTTGGACTGTGGGAGGAAACTGGAACACCCAGCAGAAACACACACAGCCACGTGTATGTGGCTGTGCAAACAGCCACATGTGCAAACTCCACACAGACAGTCACCTGAGGGTAGAATCGAACCCAGGTCCCTGATTCTGTGAGACAGCAGTGGTAACCACTGAGCCACCATGCCGCCCTTTTTTTTGGATCGGGTGTTTGTAGATGAGCTCAGAATAATCAGCCAATGTGGCGGCCTGTCTGGAACCATCACACTTTTATCCCCAATTTCACACAATTATCACAGTGCAGTAAAGGAGGTCATTCAACCCACCATCTTGCACTCTTAATGGGAATGGTATGGAGTTTTTGAACTCGTCATGGAGAATTAATTGACATAGATTTCATAGGTGGTGTCTATCCTAAGTGTTTGTTCGCACAAGTCATAAGTAAGCTCCTTAAGCCATTCAATTTCAATCACATATGATCAGGCTATTTCCTGAAGGTAAGGAATTTTTGCTGGTACACCTCTGACACTAACTGGTATGTAATAAAGATAGACTTTTTAAAAACTGTCTCCAGTGACATTTTCCCCAGACAAGAGGGAGTAAACCTTGTTTGCTTTCCCTGACAGTTTACTCTGCAGTAGTAAGGACCCATGTTTGATGAACTATTTTAGCGGACATGCTACCTGCTCGAAAGAGATAAACATGGCTCCCACCTCCGCCTCCTCAAACTTCAGAATTAACTGAATAAACCAATAATTCGTCTGCATTTAAGTCTGAGTCAGTGATCTTTTAGTGGGTCAGAATGGGATTTCTGTTCCTCAGCTCAAGTTGCCTTAGTTCCCTTTCCTAAAGTTTTCCCTGAAATTTTCTCTCTACTTTCCTTGTGCTTCCTTTGCTTTCCTATTTCCCTCACTTTCTGCTCTGCCTCTCTCCTTCTGTCCCCTTTCCTCCCCCTCTCTGCCTTTTCTTTTTCCTTTAAAGTCCAATCTCTGCTGCTGTAATTTTAATCTCCCTACTGCCTCTTTATCCATTGGATTGTCCTCAGATTACTGCTGCAAAGTATTGATCTTTTTTTTAAATTAAGCATATGTTGCAATTAAAGTTCGATAAGACTATAGGTGACACAGGGTTATGATCATGATCATGTCAGAAACCAGCAGAAAAAAAGGAAAATCACCAACTTTATCTCAAGTGTTTCCTGATCTATCTTTCACACAGAAGAATCAAGAGTTCAGAAAGGGTAGGAGAGATATGAACAAAATGTACAGTAAATGCTGTTTAAAAAAAAGTAATCTTGGTAAGTCGTTTGTATATGTCTGTAACAATGTTTATGATGAGTGGAAAAGGCTGGTTAAGGGGTGTTGTATAAGGATTTATGTAGCTGCACATCACTGAGCATAAATAATAGAGAGTGGGTGGAGTTAGGACAGATACCACTACACCAGACTAAACTACACTCTAGAGTGAGACAGAGAGAGAGTCATATGTGCATATTTAAGTGAACATATGACTAAGATAGATTCGTCCATGTCAAATGACATTGTAAGATCAGAGCCTGGTGCTTCTATGATTACCATGTACAGCAGAATGTTGTATTAAAATATAATAAATTGTGCTACTTTGGAGTCTAAGCCTGAAGGTAATCTTAACTTTGCTTTCTCCTCAACTGATTTGTCTTGAACTGAAATACATCCTGTGGCACCAAGCCACTTTGCAAAAGATTGAGAAGGTGGGAACACCTTGGAGGGCTCGGCACTTGCATTTGCTTCTGAGATCGGAGTTTGCTTTTATGCCATTGTGCAGGCACAGTGGGCCGAATGGCCTCCGTCTGTGATTCAGTTTGCTGGATGACAGTCACTTTCGTGTTTGGGGTGTAGTACTGAGCTCCAACCAATGGATGGCAGTGTGGGATCTCCCCGAAGAACCTAAAATAATTTGTTTTCAGTTTTTGTTTTGAAGTTGCACCTCATTGGAAAATGAATTTAACTTTTCCTTGAACAAGGTGGAAAGAGATCGTGAGAGAAGTAGAATTATGTGAGCTGTGTGAAGAAACTTTCAGTCATGGATTTCTCCTTTTACACTTGACCGTTCTGACATTCTCCTACTCCTGTGACCATCCTACCTCTACTGCCCATGTACCAATTACACCCAAATATCAATTGCTCCCGTGCTCACTGACCCACAATGCCTTCCAATTAAGCAAGACCAGGATTTTTAAAGTTCTTCACCTTGTTTCCTATTCCCTGTGGTAAACCACACTAAATCTCATGCAGTTAAATCAAAAACACCTGACCAAAAAATGTGGCAACATTCAACCCTCAATTTCATGTTTGAAATAACTGGTTGAAAGATAAAGGGGATGGGGTATAGAGACTCCCTACCTTGGACATTATTGTACCCATACCACAAAAATATATTGACCAAGCTGCACAGTTATTAAATAACAGCACAATTGATGGGTGAAACAGTTTTGCCTTGGATATTAATGATGATCAGAGAGGTCTGACTTAATCCCTTTCAGGATATGCAGGACTGAGACTCCCCAGCTCCTCTATATTGCACTGATAAACCACAGAGCAACAATAAGACTATAAGATGTAGGAGCAGAAGTAGGCCATTCAGCATAGTGCATGTGCTCTGATTTGGCTTGATTTGATTTATTGCTGCCACATGTACCAAAGTACAGTGAAAAGTTTTATTTTGCATGCTGTACAGGCAGATCATAACATATAAACAGCAAAGGGTGATTGAGTAGAATGAGGGAAAGTGTAAAATGATTGTAGGAAATGTAAGAATAAGGTCTACTGTAGAGAGACCGCAAAGACTCACCATGTCACTGCCATCTTGAATCCATAATCTTCAATGATCATTGAATCCCTACAGTGTGGAAGTAGGTCATTCGGCCCAACGAATCCACACCTACCCTCCAAACAGCATCCCACCCAGACCCTAGCCCTATCTTATCCATGTAAATCCTGCATTTCCCATGGCCAATCCACCTTGCCTGCACATTCCTGGACACTATGGGCAGTTTAGCATGGCCAATCCACCTAACCCATATTTTCGGGCTATGGGAGAAAACCAGAGGAAACCCACACAAACACGGGGAGAATGTATAAACTCCAAACAGACCCACATCCGAGGGTGGAACCCAACCCAGGTCCCTGGCATTGTGAGGCAGCAGTGCTAACCAATGAGCCACTGTGCCGTCCATACATCATATCATGGTTGATACAGCAATTTTCCACTCTACTTTCCTGACTTTTCCCCTTAACCCTTAGATCCCTTACTGGTTGAAAATCTGTCTGTCTCAGCCTCGACTGTAATTAATGGGCCATCCTCAAAAGTCCTCTGCAATAAGAATTCTAAAGACTTTCTGAGAGAAGGCATTCGTAGATTCATAGAGTCTTCCAGCATGGAAACAGACCCTTCAATCCAACTCACCCGTGCTGACTAAGTTTCACAAACCAAACGAGTCCCATTTGCCTGCTCTTGGCCCATATCCCTCTAAATCCTTCCTATTCATGTATCTGTCCAAATACCATTTAAATGTTGTAATTGTACCCGCCTCTACCACTTCGTCTGGCATTTCATTCCATATACGCACTACAATCTGTGTGAAAAAGTTGCCGCCTAGGTCCCTTTTAAATCTTTACCCTCTTGTCTTAAAAATATGCCATCTAGTTTTGGAGTCCCCCTATCCTGGGGAAAAGAACTTGGCTATTCACTTTATCTATGCCTGTCATGATTTTATAAACCTCTATAAGGTCTCCCCTCAACTTTCTATGTTTCAGAGAAATAAATCCCAGCCTATCCAATCTCCCCTTATAACTGAAATCCTCCAGTCCCGGTAACATCCTTGTACAGTTTTATTTTGTACACCGAAAGAGGCCTCACCCATGTCTTGTACAGCCACAACATGACATCCCAACTGCTATACTCAGTAGTCTGACCAATGAAGGCTAATGTGCCAAACACCTTCTTCGCCACCCTGTCTACCTGGGATGCCACTTTCAAGGAACTATGTACCTGAACCCTTAGGTGTCCCTGTTTAACAACACTCCCCAGGGCCCTTCTATTAACTGTGTAAGTCCTGCCTTATTTGTCTTGTGTGTTTCCATGCTGTATAACTCTGACTCTAAGACCCTAAAATGTAACAGCTCACGTTTATCTGAATTAAACTCCATCTGCCACTCCTCGGCCCATTGGCCCAGCTGATCAACATTCTGCTGTACCCTTAAAAAACCTTCTTCACTGTCCACTATACCACCAATTTTGGTGTCATCCACAAACCTCACCTCGGTTATGAATCATGCTGAGATTATGGCCTTGACGCGGGTCAAAACATCTGTGATGCTGCCCCTTTCCTGTGATCTCTGACAATCACATGATCAATTTAGATTCACTGATAGAAACGTACAAAATAGGAGCAGGAGTTGGTCATTTGGCCCTTCGAACCTGTTCCAGAGTTCAATATGATCAAGACTGATCATCCAACTCATTACCCTATGTCTGCTTCCTCCCTGTATCTATTGATTCTTTTAGGCACAGGCTCACCACTCTTTCAGTAAAGGAATGTCTCCTCATCTCAGCCCTAAATAAATTAGCCTCTATCGTTCGACTATGCCCCCCGGATCTAGACTCCCAAATTCCTTTCCATCTTTACCATGTCTTGCCTGTTAGAATTTTATACGTTTCTAAGATCTCGCTCCATTCTTCTGAAGTGAGCACAATCCGAACCAACTCAATCGCTCAGGAATAAGTCAGATAAACTTTCATTCTCGTTCCCTCCATAGCCATAATATCCTTCCTGAGATAATGAGTTCAAAACTGCGCACAATCTGACAGTTTTCTGATTTCTGATCTTGTTTAACATCCACCATTGATCACTAAATATAATTATGCCCTTTTCAAGACAGTTAGCTTGGAATCATAGTGTTCCTACAGAGTGGAAGCAGACCATTCGGCCCCTCTGAAGATCGTCCTGCCCAGACCCAACCCCCTATCTCTATAACCCTGCATTTCGCATGGCCAACCCACTTAACCTGCACATCTTTGGACTGTGGGAGGAAACCAGAGAACCCGGAGGAAACCCACGCAGACATGAGGAGATTGTGCAAACTCCACACAGACAAAGGTGGAATTGAACCCAGGTCCCTGGCACTGTGAGTCAACAGTGCTAACTACTAAGACACTGTGTCACCCAGTAATTCTAAACTCCAATGTGAAAAACATTTACTTATTCCTTGTTACGATGGAAATATTTCATTGAAAAGGATGAAGTATACTTTTAACTCCTACCTTACTTATAAACAAGAAACATTGAGTTAAGTTGAGTTAAATGAATCTGTCTCAGTTTTATTTCTCATTATGAGAGAGAGGCCTGTTAAAAATGAAGAGAATTTTTGGAAATGGATGTCAGAACAGAAAAATAAAGCAGCAGGTTGAAGGATGCTGAAGCAATTACTGAAAGTTGACAGTTATTTTACTGTAATAAAAGAGGAACTGCAGACTTAAGAGAATCTGCTTAACCCACGTGCAGTGAGCTGTTCTATGAGAATGGATGATACAGACTCATAGGAGCAAATTGCTTACTCCTGTTCCTAGTTTCTATGAACGGGTCTACTTCAGCTCAGACCACCACAGAACCTGAAGAAATTAGAAATACAAAGCCCAATGATTTTAGTCTCTAAGGGTATGAGATTTCATTCTGGATACAGAAGGACTTTCAGAGTGTCAACATTAGAATGGCCCATTGGACATACCAAAAGGGTCAGATAACAAAGAGCAAAATTAGATATTGTGCAAAGTGTCAAATGTGTTCATGATGAAAAATACCATTGGGTGTGGCAAATATACATTCCAGCAATCACTTCCATCGACAAGGACAAGGGCAGCAGGTACGTGGGAAAACCACCACCTACCGACAAGTTCCCCTCCAAACCACCTACATAGAACACAGAACATAGAACAATACAGCGCAGAACAGGCCCTTCGGCCCTCGATGTTGCGCCAACCTGTGAACTAATCTAAGCCCACCTCCTACACTATCCCATCATCATCCATATGCTTATCCAAGGACTGTTTAAATGCCCCAAATGTGGCTGAGTTAACTACATTGGCAGGCAGGGCATTCCACGCCCTTACCACTCTCTGAGTAAAGAACCTGCCTCTGACATCTGTCTTAAATCTATCACCCCTCAATTTGCAGCTATGCCCCCTCGTACTAGCCAACGTCATCATCCTGGGAAAAAGACTCTCACTGTCCACCCTATCTAATCCTCTGATCATTTTGTA
>JAHRHZ010000248.1:3650246-3683895 GCA_024137785.1 Ginglymostoma cirratum | reverse complement strand
TTGGAAGAATTGATTTTCTTTGATTGGAAAAACTTGGAAAGCCTTTGGGGCTCACTGTGTAGAAGACCTGACTGAATTCAGATGTAGGAACAGTTTCTCCTGGAGAAAGGAGTTAGTTCAGAAGACTTATGAAATAAGTTACCCTAGTGTATGCATTTTAGTTGGAAGATTCCCGACCAGAGGTGTTTTGTTGGAAATAAATGGGGTTATTTGAGGCTGAGAAAATTTAAGCTTTGTTATATGAATAATCAAGGATAAGGGTATCAACTTCTCAACAGGAGGAATTGAGAGGAGCAATTAAGCCGAAACTGACGATGGGATGGAAAAGCAAACTTTCTCCCCCACTGTTATGTCAGTACTGAAAAGCGATGGTGTTGGAATAGATGGGATTTGATTTCATTGTGTTATGACATCTTTCAAATTGTGTTGTATATAAATAACTTTGTTCTACTTTATCTTTGTTTCATTTGTGTAATAAATTTTTGCTTGAATGTTAAAACAAAATTGCCTGCCTTGTGTGCTTATTTTTCAGTGTAATGCAAACACATTAAATAAAATAAAAAGATCTATCAAGTCATATTTTAGACTTGAATTTGGCTTGCGTTATAGTAACATCAGCTAGGATTTTAAGAGAAACAAATAGATGAAAGACGGAGGATTGCAATATTACCCTCTTGTGGCCATTTATATAAATATTTGATTAATCCAATTTTAGTTCAGTGTTGACAATTATGTGTCACATATAGTTTTTAGTCCTACCTGCAAAGATATCAGAGATACCTCAAGAATGAACTAGACAAGCTAATTACTCTCAGAGATAATAGATACTGCAGATGCTGGAGAATCCGAGGTAACAAGGTGTAGAGCTGGATGAATACAGCAGGCCAAGCAGCATCAGAGGAGCAGGAAAGCTTGATGTTTCGGGCCTAGATTCATTTCTGATGAAGGGTCTAGGCCCGAAATGTCAAGCTTTCCTGCTCCTATGAAGCTGCTTGCCCTGCTGTGTTCATCCAGCTCCACATCTTGTTATCTTAAGTTAATTACTCTTCTGGCCTAAACACATGGGGGACAGCATTCCAGATTCCCCAGGTGATGGAATGGAGACAGTGGAGGTCAGGAATAAGGCAGTGGAAGCACATCAGAATGGTCCCTGGACTTATTTCCACTTCTGGCGAAGCTTCCTAAGACTGAGCCACTAAGGTGGTCAGCTTGAAGTTGGGAGATGAAAATGATTACACTGTTTGGGAAGGGTAATATATTGGGATCATCACTGGATGATTCACTCTGAACCCAATGCTAATGCTGTCCGGACATGGGTTTGAATCCCACCAAAGCAGATGGTCAAATTTAAATTCAATGGAAATCTAGAATTAAAATTTATTTATTGTAACCATGAAAGCCTGTTCCATTGAAGAATCAAATTGGGCTTGAAACATTAACTTTGTTGCTCTGTCTGCTTTCGCTGTCAGACCTGCTGAGTTTCTAAAGCACTTTTTAATTTACATTTTAGAATCCCTACAGTATGGAAACAGGCCATTCAGCCCACTGCATCCACACAAACCCTCTGAAGAGCATCCCACCAAGACCCACCCTATTCCCTGTAACCCTGCATTTCCCACAGCTAATCAACCTATTCTGCACATCCCTGGGTACTATGGGCAATTTAGCATGGCCAATCCACCCAACCCTGTACATATTTGGAATGTGAGAGGAAACTGGAGCACTCAGAGGAAACCCACACAGGCACGGGGAGAACATGCAAACTCTACACAAACAGTTGCCCGAGGCTGGAATTAAACCCGGGCCCCTGGTGTTGTGAGGCAGCAGTGCTAACCATTGAGCCACTGTGCCACCCCAAGCTCTTTTAAAATAAAGTTTATTTTTGCATATCCTTGTGAAAACTCATCTAGTTCACTCATCTCGTGTAGAGAAAGAAATCTGCTGTCCTGTCCTTACTCAGTCTGGCCCATAGGTGAATCCAAACCTGTAGCGATATGGTTGATTTCTAACTTGCCTTGTGAAGATCCTTAACTGGAAATAAGGGATGGGCAATAAATGCTGGCCTTACCTGTGCTGCCTACATCCTATGAAAGAACAATAAAAAATAATGGTGGTCCATTAGACTAGAGGGTGGATGTTTATGTCAGTTTGTGCACAGCTAGGATTCCGCAGCCAATTTGCTTGTCTTTGAAACAATGTCATGGAATATTCCACAGTCAACTTTTCAGACTTTTGCACATTAATGTTTTCTTTGGTGATGTAGTTTTCCTTGTGATTTCTCTCAGGTGCGTATAGGAATGGTTGAGATTCAACAGTCAACCGCCCACTAAAATAAACACACCCTGCAAAAGATTTCAGGATGCAAAGCCTCACTTGCCACATGCAGTGGAAAAGACAGCAAAAAGTAATTGAAAACTGCAACCATAATAAGAAAGCAGATACACCAGTGAGCAAAACTCTCAGCCTTTCAAGGTAACTGCTTATGCAGAAAATATGAGTATTTTCCATAACCCTAGGACAGTTGCTTCCACTGTGCAGCTGAGAAGGTTATTGGTTAATAAAATTAAAGCCACCAACTACATTTTGCGTGCTTTTATGTTTATTGAGCTGTTCGTCTTTTGAAATGCATGTTGACTGCCCGTGCCTTCTCCCCATCTCTCTCCACAGCACTGCTGGGTCTGGGTCTTGGGAAACAAAATCTAATTGAGAGGCCAATGATAAAATCTGTAAGGAAGTAAATAACACGGAGGCGATTTGTTTTTCTCAGTGATCACCATCTTGGGAAAATGCCAAGAAAGACTATTTGAAGTGAAACACAAGCTTTTTGGACTCAATCGTGGGATGTGGGCATTGCTGGTTAGCCCAGCATTTGTTATCCATCCTTAGTTGCCCTTGAGAAGGTGGAGATGAGCTACCTTCTTGAACCACTGCAGTTCACATATTTGACCCACAATCCCATAAGGGAGGGAATTCCAGGATTTTGACCCAGCCACAGTGAAGGAACAGTGATATATTTCCAAGTCAGGATGGTGAGTGACTTGGAGGGGAACTTGGAGGTGGTGGTGTTCCCATGTGTCTGATGCCCTTGTCCTTCTAGATGGACGTGGTTGTGGGTTCGGAAGGTGTTGTCTGAGGATCTTTGGTGAATTTCTGCACTGCATCTTGTAGATCGTACACACAGCTGCTACTGAGTGTCAGTGGCGGAGGGAATGGATGCTTGTGGATGTAGTGCCAATTGTGCGATTTGTCCTGGATGGGGTCAAGCTTCTTGAGTGTTGTTGGACCTGCACTCATCCAGGCAAGGGGAGAGTATCCCAGCACATTCCAGATTTGCGCCTTGTAGATGGTGGACAGGCTTTGGGGAATCAGGAGGTGAGTTACTCGCCACAGTATTCGTAACCTCTTGCAGTTTATGTGGCAAGTGCAGTTGAGTTTCTGGTTATTTGTAACCCCAAGGATGTTGATAATGGAGGTTAGTGACACCATTGAATTTCAAGGGACAGCAAATAGATTGTCTCTTACTGGTGATGGTCATTGCCTGGCATTTGTGTGATGAAAACGTCACTTGCTACTTGTTAGCCCAAGCTCGGAAATTTTCCAGATCTTGTTGCATGTGAACACAGACTGCTTCAGTATCTGAGGAGTCACGAATGGTGCTGAACATTGTGCAATCATTGGCGAACATCCCCACTTCTGACCTTATGATGGAGGGAAGGTGGGCCAAATGGTTGGGCCAAAGACTGTACCCTGAGGAACTTCTGCAGAGATGTCCTGGAGCTGAGTTTATTGACCTTCAACAACCATAGCCGTCTACCTATGTGTCAGGTATGACTCTACCCACTGGAGAGTTTGCCCCCTGATTACCATTGATTCCAGTTTTGCCAGGGCTCCTTGATGCCACTTGGGCTGTTTGACAGCACTGTTGATTACACATTCTGTTTTAGGGTCTAAACTCTCCCATGTCCTAGACCCCTACCCCACTCACCAGGCCTTGTTATCACACAGCCTGCCATTACACACCATCTTCCGTTAGTCACTAACAGTCCCCATTAACAACTATTCGCCCATCCAGCCAGATTGTTATCAACTCCTTTGTCGATACAACTGCTCCTCTCTCTCTCTCTCTTTGGGCTCTATCCTGTTGTTCACTCCCCACTCCATCCCCCTCCCCACTTCCTGGATATATGTTTTCCCAGCTACCATCAGCCCTGAGGAAGGGTCACGGGACCTGAAATGTTAACTCTGATTTTTTCTTCACAGATGTGGCCGGACCTGTTGAGCTTTCCCAGCAACTTCTGTTTTTGTGCTGAAGTACAATTCTGCTGCTGCTGATGATGATGCACAGCGCCTCATGGGTGCCCAGTTTAGTGTTGCTAGATCCGTTTGAAGTCCGTCCCATTCATCACAGTGATAGTGTCACACAACACGATGGAGGTTATTCTCAATGCGAAGGCAGGACTTCGTCTCTACAAGGACTGTGCGATGGTCACTCTTACCGATACTGTCATGGACAGATGCAATTGCAGCTGGGAGATTAGTAACGATGAGGTCAAGTATGTTTTTCCCTCTTGTTGGTTCCCTCACCACCTGCTGCAGACCCAGTCTAGCACCTATGTCCTTTAGGACCCGACCAGCTCGATCAGTAGTACTGCTGCCAAACCACTCTTGGTGGTGGACTTTGAAATCCCCCACCCAGAGTACATTTTGTGTCCTTGGCACCCTCAGAGCTTCCTCCAAGTGTTCTTCAACATAGGGAAGTACTGATTCATCAGCTGAGGGGATGGGGGGTGTGGGGTGGAGGAATTGCTATATGGTAATCAGTAGGAGGTTTCCTTGCCCATGTTTAACCTGAAGCCATGAGGCTTCATGGGGTCCAGAATCAATATTGAGGACTCCCAGGGCAACAGCCTCCCAACTGTATACCACTGTGCTACCTCCTTTGCTGTGTCTGTCCTGCCGGTGGGACAGAACATATCCAGGATGGTGATGGTGGTGTTTGGGACATTTTGTGAGGTATGATTCTGTGAGTATGATTATGTCAGGCTATTGCTTGACTAGTCTGTGAGACAGCATTCCCAATTTTGGCACTAACCCCCAAAATATTAGTGAGGAAGACTTTGCAGGGTCAACAGGGCTGTTTCTGCCATTGTCTTTTCCGGTGCCTAAGTCGAAGCCAGGTGATCTGTCTGGTTTCATTTCTTTGAGACTTTGTAGTGCCTGGTACAATTGAATGGCTTGCAAGGCCACTTCAGTGGGTAGCTGAGTCAACCACATTGTTACATGTAGGCCAGACCAGGTAAGAATGGCAGTTTCCTTCCCCAAAAGACATTTGTGAACCAGATGGATGTCCCCAACAATTGGCAATGGTTTCATGGTCATCAGTAGATTCTTAATTCCAGATTTTCAACATTGAATTCAAATTCCATCATCTACCATGGCGAGATTCGAACCTGGGTCCCCAGAACATTATCTAGATGTCTGGATTAATCATGCAGCTACAATACCCTCCATTACCCTCCCCTCCATTGAAGCAACTATATAAATGTAAACTCTTTCTTTCAAGACAAAAAGCCTTGCAGACATTGGAACGGGAGTTGGGGGTTGTATTGGGGAAGTGATTTGAGCACAGTAAGCTCCCAGAAACAACAATGAGGTAATGACCAGATTGTGGTTTATGTCATGACTAGGGGATAAATGATAAAAGTGATAAACTGGAAACGGTGTTGGTAGGAGTGACATCCACACAGTCCCTGTCATACTTTCACACTGTCCACCATGAGGCCTGCCCAGTGTCATCTATCTACCACCTTCCCTCACCCTAGCTGAGCTCCTTGTCACTCTGAACAACTCCTTTAACTCATCTGACTTTCCCCGGGTCAAATGTGTGATCATGGGTACCCATATTGTTCCTAGCTGTGTCCGTCTCTTTATGGGACTTGTGGAACATTCCTCGTTCCAGTCCTACTCAGTCTCTCACCCACAATTCTTTCTCCATTACATCAATGATGTTGTGCACTTTCCTGCTCTCATCTGGAATTTGAAAGATGATTCCAGGATGGGATGTTGAACCCCCTGGTGCTGGAGTCAAGGATGCCTCAGAGCAGCAACAAGGACATGCTGGAGGAAAGAGCAAATAGCCAGTGGCCATGGCAGATATTGGTACCAAAAACACAGGCAAATAAAGGACTGAGATCCTAAAAGCAAAATATGGAGAAGTAAACAAGAATATATGAAGCAAGCTGGAAAGCATGACCCTAGTGATCTCTGGATTACTACCAATGCCACATCCTAGTCAGAGTAGAAATAGCAGAATACATTTGGTGAACACTTGGCTAAAGAGATGGTGTGAGAGAGAGGGCATTTGAAGTCTTGGGGCATTGAGACTGGTTCTGGGAAGGTGGGACCAGTACAAACTGAAAAGATTACACCTGAGCAGGACCAGAAGCAATATCTGAGGGAGAGTACTTGTGACAGTGATTGGGAGTCAGAGGAAGGACACTCAAGGACAAGAACAAAAAACAGAAAGAGGAATAAGAGAAATGATTGGCAGAGGAATCAAGGGCCAGAATCAAACAAGGCCACAGGGAAAATATTGGGAATGGGACAAGTAATGTTAAAAGGACAAGCCTTTGTGCCTTAATACATGGAACCTTCACAATGAACTGGATGAATTAATTAATTAACAAATAGACATGGCTTCAGTGTGACCAGGGAAGGGAGCTGAATATATAGGGGATTTAGTATTTGGGAAATATAGACAAAAAGACAAAGATGGTGGAGTTGCATTACTGTTTAAAGAGGTAATTAACACTATATTGAGGAAGGACATTAGCACCAATAATGTGGAACCTGTATAGGAAAAGCTAGGAAATGCCAAGGGGTAAAAACTTTAGTGGGCATTGTATATGGCCCCTCAAACTGTAGGGGTGATGTTGGAAATGGCATTAAACAGGAAATTAGAGACACATCCAAAAAAGTAACATATAGATCTGGCAAATCAAATGAGTAACAATACCCGGAATGCATTTGGGATGGTTTTCTGGACCAAAACACTGAGGAGCCAACTGAAGAACAAGCCAATCTATACTGGGTATTATGTAATGAGAAAGGAATAATGGGTATTCTGGTTGTGCAAGGTTTCCAGGGTATAAGAGACCATGATATGATAGAATTCCTCGTTAAGATAAAGAGTGATGTAATTGATTCTGGGACTAGTAAATTATGATGCAATGAGGCACAAGTTAACATGATAGATTGGAGGATGTTACTTATAGGGATGGCACTGTAAAAGCAATAGCAAACATTAAAATAGTAGAAGGGTGAACTGCAACAATCTATGGTTCCTGTCTGGCACAAAAGTAAAATGGGAAAGGTGGCTAAGCTATGGTTTACAAGGGAATCAGAGGTAGCATTTGATCCATGGAAGAGGCATACAAATTGGATGCCAAAAATCAACAGACCTGAGGAGCAAGAGCAGTTTAGGATTCAGCAAAGGGGCTGATTAGGAAAGAACACTTGGAAAACAGTGATTGGCCAGAGTTAACATGCACTTAAAAAAATGGTGATCATGTTTAACAAATCCATTGGAATTCTTTGAGTGTGTAACTCGTAGAACTGATAAGGGGATGCAAATGAACGTGGTTTATTTGGACTTTCAGAAGATTTTTGACAAAGCCTCACCAAAGAGATTAGTGTCTAAAATTAAAGTGCATGGGATTGGGGATAGTGTATGGAGATGAATAGAAGACTAGCTGGCAGACAGGAAACAAAGACTAAAAAGAAATAGGACGCTTCATGAATGGCAAGAGGTGGCTAGTAAGTATCATAGGTATCAGAGCCAGGACCTGGCCTATTCACAATGTATATCAATGATTTATATGAGGGAACTAAACATAATATCTCCAAATTCGCAGATGGCACAAAGCTTGGAGAGGGTGAGCTATAAGGAGGATGCAGAGATATCCTGCTGTAGTTGTACAGGGCCTTGCTGAGACCACACCTCCTATGATGCTGCTTGACCTGCTGTGTTCATCCAGCCCCATGCTTGTTATCCCACACCTGGAGTATTGTGTGCAGTTTTGGTCTCCTTATCTGAGGAAGGATGTTTTACCTATGGAGGATTGGAACAAAGCTTAGCTATTTTAATTCCTGGGATGGCAGGACTAACATATGAGGAGAGCTTGAGTTAGTTATGATTGTATTCACTGGAGTTTAGAAGCATGACGAGGAATCTCATAGAAAACTTAGGATACCAGGTAAACTAACTAAGACTGAAATGAGGAGAAATTTCTTCACTCAGAGAGTGGTGACCCTGTGGGATTTGATACAACAGAAAGGAATTGAGGCTAAAACGTTTTTGAAGGATAAGTCACTAAAGTTCCAGATGCCCATAGAGCTGTTCTCCCAGCAGAAAAAGATGGCTGGTGATGGTTTAACCTGAGATTCACCAAATCTCAGGCAAGGGACAAAGGTGAGAAGGTGGGACTTCCACGGTAACTTTTGTATGATTTCAAGAAGGAATTGGATATAGCACTTAAGATCGAAAGAATTTAAAGGATATGGGGAAAAGTGGGAACCGTCTGTTGAGTTAGATGACCACCCATGATCATAACGACTGGTAGGATAGGATCAAAGAGCAAAATGGCCTACCTTTGCTCCTACTTTCTCTGTTTCTACTCAAACTGGTAATTTACACATAGTTCATCTAAAATTTATCCTTTACCACTGTTTACACTCTCTTTGTCTCTTGCTGTTGACACCTTCACCATCTGTTCCCCTCACTCCTCTTCCCCCTTGATCAATAGTAAAAGTATCATTATTTTCCAGCCCTCTAAAGTTACAAAGAAGAGTCACTGTACTCAAAACATTCTCTCCATTTCGTTCTCCACAGAAGCTGCCAGACCTGCTGAGTTTGCCAACATTCTCTGTTACTGTTTTCAACATCATCATCCTTGTCTTCATCAACATCATCATCCTCATCCCTCACCCAGAGTACATTCTTGTCCATTGCTACCCTCAGTGCTTTCTCGAAGTGTTGTTCAACATGGAGGAGTACTAATTCATCCACTGAGATATAACAAGATGTAGTAATCAACAGGTGGTTTCCTTCCTCGTATTTGACCTGATGTCACAAGGCTTCATGGGGTCTGAGGTCAATATTGAATACACTAGGCTAACTCTCTCTTGACTGCCAACCACTGTGCCATCACCTCTGTTCGGCCTGTCCTGCGAGTCGGACAAGATATATCCAGCGATGGTGAAGGCGGTGTCTGGGACATTGTCTGTCAGGTATGGTTCCAAGAGTATGCCTGTATCAAGTTGTTGCTGGACAACTCTTTGAGACAGCTCTCCCAGTTTTGGCACTAGCCCCAGGGTGTTAGTGAGGAGAACTTTGCAGGGTCAACAGCACTG
Source organism: Ginglymostoma cirratum (assembly GCA_024137785.1). Taxonomy (NCBI): domain Eukaryota; kingdom Metazoa; phylum Chordata; class Chondrichthyes; order Orectolobiformes; family Ginglymostomatidae; genus Ginglymostoma; species Ginglymostoma cirratum. The sequence goes on along the minus strand of JAHRHZ010000248.1, from coordinate 3,674,484 downwards.
ATGTTGTTCATGGTGCCATTCCTTTTAGGAGGCTTGTTTACAACTGAATGCCATTTTGGAGGGTAGTTAAGGGTGAACCACATTGCTTTGGACCTGACTGGGATAGGGTAGCAGATTTCCTTTCCAAAGGTATATTAATAAAATTGGTGGGTTTTTAGAATGGTTATTGTTAGACTGTAAATTCCAGATTGTTTTCAAATGCACATTCCATCTTCTTCCGTGGTGGGATTGGAACCTACAGCTATTACCTAGGTCCCTGGATTACAAGGCCAGTAACAAAAACCACTAAGCTATCAGTTCCCCATAAACAGCTGGAACTCCCTCTTGAATAGTTAGTGGTAATGTCCTGGGGTGGGCTGCTGAACAAAAAGTTCTTAGGATGCAGGTTCATAGATCCATTAAAGTGGAGTTGCAGGTAGACAGGCTAGTGAAGAAGGCGTTTGGGTATAGAAGTTATAGAACAATACAGCGCAGAACAGGCCCTTCGGCCCTCGATGTTGCGCCGACCTGTGAACTAACCTAAGCCCATCCCCCTACACTATCCCATCATCATCCATATGCTTATCCAAGGACTGTTTAAATGCCCCTAATGTGGCTGAGTTAACTACATTGGCAGGCAGGGCATTCCATGCCCTTACCACTCTCTGAGTAAAGAACCTGCCTCTGACATCTGTCTTAAATCTAACACCCCTCAATTTGCAGCTATGCCCCCTCGGACTAGCCGACGTCATCATCCTATGCTTGCCTTTATTTGTCAGTGCATTGAGTAGAGAAGTTGGGAGGTCATGTTGAGGCTTTATAGGACATTGTTGAGGCCACTTTTAGAACACTGTATTCAATTCTGGTCTCCCTGCTATAGAAAAGATGTTGTGAAACTTAAAAGGGTGCCAAAAAGATTTATAAGGATTTTGCCGGTTTTGGAGCGTTTGAGTTCTAGGGTGATGCTGAATAGACTGGGGCTATTTCGCCTGGAGTATCGAAGACTGAAGGGTGGCCTTATCGGGGTTTATAAAATCATGAGGGGCATGGATAGGATGAATAGCGAAAGTCTTTTTCCTCGGGTAGGGAACTTCAAAACTAGAGGCCATAGGTTTAAGGTGAAAGGGGGAAGATTTAAAAGGGAAATAAGGGGCAACTTTTTCACACAGATGGTGGTGTGAGTGTGTGTGGAATGAGCTGCCAGAGGAAGTGGTGGAAGCGGGTACAATGACAACATTTAAAAGGCATCAGGATGGGTATGTGAACAGGAAGGGTTTAGAGGGATATGGGCCAAATGTTGGCAAATGGGACTGGATTAATTTAGAATATCTGGTCAGCATGGATGAGTTGGACCGAAGGGCCTGATTCCATGCTGTACAACTCTATGACTCTATAACACTACATAGACAGCAGCAGCAAGAATACAGCTCTTCACCACCTTCTCAGGGGCAACTTGAGATGCCAGGATAGTCACCTCCCATGAATGAATGCATTAAAAATAATGATTTCCAAACAGGGAGAAAGTAGGCTCTTCAATATGCTGGCTATAAAAACAGTTACTCAATTTTAGGTTGCCACTCAATCTTTGATCAGGATTCAAAGCAAAAGAGGAAACTCTATCACAAGCAAAAACTCTCATGTATTGTATTAGAGGAAGTGCAACTAATTTGCTGCCCTTCAGAAACGACTGTTTTTTGGCTTTGGGAAATGGTATGTGTGCAGGAAAATAAATAGATGGTTTATACATACTGTGTCGGCAAGTTAAGTTATCAGGAGAGGGGCAATTGGATGTGAAGTTAGCACACAAGGATGTCCCTGATGAGACAGAATCTTTGGGAAGTGGAGAGAAGAGGGGAGTGGAATTGAACGGAGGGGATCAAAATGTATGCGACAGAAATTGTAGAAGGCGGTCCTATGCTAGGTCAGATTGGGGGATGTCTGGTTGGCGCGGAGGGTCTGTTTCTGTTCTGTGTGACTCTACGACTCTATGAATTACAGCATTGAGGTCCTCAACTAAGGGCAAAATAATTAGAACAGTGGCATGTGAAATGGCAGATATGATTTGGCTAAATAGCTCTGTGGCTGAGGGAAAAGTTGCACATTTCAGAAGGTATGATATGGAACAGGAGCAACCAGCTGTGATTTAATTTTATGATGTTACCGTTATTTGTAATCTTTGATGCTAATGCAGAGGTAAATATCTACTTGATTTTCAGTGCTGTGCAGGTTAGTTGTTTTCATGCAAGGGTCAGAAAGTCATTTGGAACAAGGAGCTAATGACAGCCCCTTCCAATAAGTTATGTGACTTAAGCTAAATGACTCAACAAACTACCTGGACAGATACTCGCTGCTTACTATTAACTTGAGATTTCATGACATAGAGAAGGGGGGGGGGGTCAAAAAAATGGTAGTTTTTAACAAAAGATCCATATCAGCAAAAGTGTTGTTTATCAGCTTAAAATTAGTCAAAGCTTTGAGTTTATTTCTTATATTTCAGTGAGAAGAGACAGTGAAAAGTCAGGGAGAGACTGTAATTGAGAGATTCACATTTGGTAAACACACAGAAGGGAAATGCTTGTGACTTCCTCAGTTCACTAAGACATGTCAATGTGAAGGTGGAATGGAACTTCACTGAGATTGAGAGCCTGTAAAATACTTTCTTGGAAATTGATTCTTTTTGCTGTTCACGATAATGTCTTTCAAAATTGTATTTTTTTTGTTTTTTTCTCTTCATGTAATAAACTTGTTCTTTTCATAAAAGTACATTGACGGCCTCTTGTGACTGACCACTATTGTGAAATTAAAATTTGTGGTCCATCAAGCCCATTTTTTCACCCTGGAATCTGACTTGTCCAGTATTACCATCAGCTGGGAGCATAATACAGTCTAAATCATTTGAGGAGAAGATGATCCAGGGGTATTATTATTACTAGACCATTAACCCAGAGACCTAGGTAATTTTCTGGGGAGTCTGGTATGAATTCCATCATGGCAGTTGGTGGAATTTAAATTCGATAAAATGCTGGAATTGTGAGTCAAATGATGACCTGAAACCTTTGTTGATAATTGGGGAAAAAAACCATTTGGTTCGTTAATGCCCTTTAAGGAAGGAAACTGCCGTCCATACCTGATCTGACCTACATGTTATTCCAGACCCACAGCAATGTGGTTGACTCTTAACTGCCCTCTGGGCAATTAGGAATGGGCAATAAATGCTGGCCTAGTCAGTGACATCCATTTTGATTGAAGGAATTTGAAAAAAACTGCAGAAAAAGGCCATTCAGTCCATTGGGTTTTCACCAGCACTTTGTGAAGAGAAGCTAAGCCAGTCCCACTTCTGGATCTTTCCCCACATCTTTTAAATATTTCCTCCTTCAAGGATTTGGCCTAACGAAAGTGAGGAAACTGTGTGAGAGAGACCGGTTTGGTACAAAGCTTTGGAGTAGGAAGAAGTAGAGATCAGGTAGTCCTGATAATAAGTGTGTTTGTAATTAATGTCTGTAACATATCTACTGCCAGAAGTGGTGTGAGCTGAGGTCAGGAAGGACAGAGATTTAATAGATGGAAACCTGAGCGAAGGGTAGACATTGGGAGCGTAACTGGTGGAATTTTCAATATTGGCAACAGATAGAAATGGAAACAGCACAAATACAGAAGATAATCAAGAGGAAAATGCAATACAGAATTCTGGAGAAACATCTTCGTTTCAGATGGTGTAGACATATTGTTACAATCATTGATAGGAATCAATAGCATAGATACATTTAAGAGGAGGCTATATAAGCAAGGCGAGGAAAGAAGAGAGCGATATTTTGATGTGATTGCATGAAATAAGACCAGAAGAAGCTGGTGTTGAGAATAAATACTATCATAAACACAGTGGCTACAACAGCAGGTCAGAAGCTAGGAATAGTACAATGAGTAACTCACCTCTTGACTCCTCAAAACCTGTCCACCATCTACAAGGCACAAGTCAGGACTGTGATGAAATACTCCCCACTTGCCTGGATGAGTGCAGCCCCAACAACACACAAGAAGCTTGACACCATCCAGGACAAAGCAGCCCACTTGATTGGCACTACATCCACAAACATCCACTCCCTCCACCAACAATGCTCAGATAGTAGCAGTGTGTACTATCTACAAGATTTACTGCAGAAATTCACCAAAGATCATCAGACAGCACCTTCCAAGCCCACAACCACTTCCATCTAGAAGGACAAGGGTAGTAGACATATGGGAACACCACCAGCTGCAAGTTCCCCTTTAAGTCACTCACCATCCTGACTTGGAAATATATCATCGTTCCTTCACTGTCGCTGGGTCAAAATCCTCCCTAACAGCATTGTGGGTCAACCTACAGCAGGTGGACTGCAGCAGTGCAAGAAGGCAGCTCACCACCATCTTCTCAAGGGCAGCTAGGGATAGGCAATAAATGCTGGCCCAGCCAGTGACCAGCTGGGCTGAATGGTCTTATTTTCTGCTTGTACCAATTCAAACTCAGTGTAATTGTGAAACTGATCAGAAGTGTGATCTAAGCAAGGTTGGAAAATAATGAAATTTCCACTTCCAAGTCCTGAGAATGTCACAAAGTGAAATTGGGAAATCTGTTTAAAGAATGAGAAGGTGTCACTCCCAAGTTGTTCTTGAGGTTACCCAATGTCAACAATTTTGATGAGTTTATAATTTTCACAATCAGTTTCCTTAGTACAGAGAGAAATAAGCCTGAATGCATCAATCTGCTTGGAGATCCTGGTGTATCTCATTTGCCCATCTACAAGGACATGGCTGTTAGGGTCTTCTTGTGATCCAATTTTTTTGGATGAAGACCAGCTTATTTGCAGACAAAAATAGGAAGACATTGAGAGAGCTTTTAGTCTTACCAGGTCTGCTCTCTCATTACAGAGAGATGGCTGGTGGTGGCCATCACATCCCATGTGAGAGGTGAAGTTGAGGAGGAGAGTCCTTCATGGTAACCTCAGCAGGTTTGGGTTCCCTCAGTTGGCTGGATGGTTGGTTAGCAATGCAGAGTGACACCAATGGAGTGAGTTCAGAAAGCAGTAAAAGACACGGGACAGGTCAACAACTCATTTTTGCTATGTGTTTATTCTTAATGCTATTCTCTCATCAAGTGGTTTAGTAACAGAATTAACAGGAACCTTGTTAAAAGCATTGCAATTTCCAATTTAAACATTGCTAAAAGCAAAATATGAAATTAGTCATTGTGTCTTGCATTTCTCAGAACTGGGAGAAAGGACACCAAACTTTGAGAGGGAACACCTGTTTATGCAGCATGATAAGGGGGTGCTGATGGGTTGGACCATGCAGAGCATTGAGATGCAGCTGAGATAACAGGGTGTAGAGCTGGATGAACATAGCAGGCCAGGCAGCATCAGAGGAGCAGGAAAGCTGACTTTTCCGGTCCGGACCCTTCTTCAGAAAAAAAAAAATTCTGAAGAAGAGTCCAGACGCGAAACGTCAGCTTTCCTGCTCCCCTGATGCTGCTTGGCCTGCTGTGTTCATCCAGCTCTACATCTTGTTATCTCAGATTCTCCAGCATCGGCAGTTCCCACTATCTGTGAATTGAGATGCCTCTGGATCTGTTAACTGCCAATCTGAGCTAGCTGATTAACTTCAGACCAGGCAAATAGACTCTGATTGGTCAGGTGGTTGCATCGGGGTGGCAGCAGGAATTGTCAGTCTCCATTTCTCAACGAAAAAGTTGCAATGCATTCACAAACCTGCTTTTGCCTTCCATGAACAACGTCATGTTTTCTCGCATGTAGTCTCTAGCACAAGTAAATTAAGCTCATGGTGAGCCTCACTGACAATCTTAATATTGGTTTCAGCAACAACTTTTTGGCTGGATGGCAGTGTTCAGCTTGCAGATAATGCCACTTATATTTAATACAAAGTAGGAGCATGAGAAACTAGCTGCACTTATTGCTCAGATTTCCAAGCTGACGTGTGGAGAACAGGGAGCTCAGTCGATCACTCCATTTTGAAAGCAAGTTGCAGCACAAAGTGGAGGCTATTAAATTGTGTGAAGAATTTCATTGATGCAGCTGCAAGTCCAAAAATCACAAACACGCCATCTACTTTCCAGGAATGTGCAAAGTAGCAAGTAGTAATCCACGGAAGGGCTGTTTCTCATGGTAATAATCAATCACAGAATTGTTACAACTATTCAGCCCATCGTGTCTGCTCTGGTTCATTAAATGAGTATCGTTGCCTAAAATATTTCACAGGGGACCTTGGGGGAATTGTAAGCACAAACTCAAAACACACTCCCCAGCTGTGACATCCTGTAAACATGCACACGAGTAGCTCATAGGCATTTTGATCAACCTGTTCAGACATGTTATGATGCACTAAGCGAAGACTGAAAGAACTGTGAATGCTATAAATTAGAAACAAAGACAGAAGTTGCTGGCAAAGCTCAGCAGATCTGGCAGCTTCTGTGAAAAGAGATCAGAGTTAATGTTGGACCTGAAATGTTAACTCTGATTTCTCTTCACAGATGCTTCCAGACCTGCTGAGCTTTGCCAGCAACTTCTGTTTATGTTGTGACACACATCTGGGATAGGTGGGATTTAAACTCTGACCTCCTAGCTCAGAGGTAAGGGCATAACCACAGTGCCACAAGAGTTCTTAAAGATGAAGAGCTTAGCGAGAGCTAGACCTTTCAGGGAACCTATAGTAGCAATGTCTAGTTGGGTATACCTGGTGTCATTAAGATTGAAATTAACTGCAAGTTGTTACATTCATAAGCGCAATGAAAAACACATTCAGAAACTGATGGCATATCTCAATTGTTATAATGTAGGGACCTAATGTAAATCTGAATGGCTTCCTTGACTGATACCTTGGTGAATAAGCCTGGTGAATTCCACAGGCTCACCACTCTTTGAATGAAGAAATGTCTCCTCATCTGCGTCCTAAATGGTCTACCCTGAATCCTCAGACTGTGACCCCTGGTTCTGGACACACCCACCATTAGGAATATCCTCCCTGCATCTACCCTGTCCAGTCCTGTTAGAATTTTCTAAGTCTCTATGAGATCCCCCCTCATTCGTCTGAACTTTCTGATGAAGGGTCTAGGCCCGAAATGTCAAGCTTTCCTGCTCCTATGGTGCTGCTTGGCTTGCTGTGTTCATCAAGCTCTGCACCTTGTTATATTGTATTCTCCAGCATCTGCAGTTCCTATTATCCCCAACCGAGTCAATCTCTCCACAAACGTCAGTCCATCCACCCCTGGAATCAGCCTGGTAAACCTTTCCTGCATTCCCTCCAGAGCAAGACCATCCTTCCTCAGAAAAGGAGACCAAAACTGCACATAATATTTTAGGTGTGGCCTCACCAAGGCCCTGTATAACTGCAACAACACATCCCTGTTCCTGCACTCGAAACCCCTCACAATGAAGGCCAACATACCTTTCTTTAGGGCCTGCTGCACCTGCATGCTTACCTTCAGCGACTGGTGTACAAGGACACCCAGGTCCCACTGCACACCCCCCCCTCCCAATTTACAGCCATTCAGGTAGTAATCTGCCTTCTTGTTCTTGCTTCCGAAGTGAATAACCTCACATTTATCCAAATTATACTGCATCTGCCATTGATTTGCCCACTGACCTAACCTGTCGAGACCATGCTGAAGGATGTCTGCATCCTCGTCACAGTTCACCCTCCCACCCAACCTGGTACCATCTGCAATTTTGAGATGTTACATTTTGTTCCCTCATTCAAATCATTGTTGGATATTGCGGACATAAATTCATGTTTCAAAGGGAGTCAGTTTAACCAGGCTAATTAGGGGTGATAGCCTTCAACTATGATCTTCAAGGCCCCTTCATACTCAAACATAGGGTGGTACACATAAGAACACTCAATACCATGAGTCCACTTCAGTCGAGTTGAAACTGGCTTTTTAAACCCTGCATTCTTCCAAGGGAAAAACAACAAATGTGCCTGAAATTGGGATATAATTCAAAGGGGATGACTTTTGCTGGGTAGGGGACATTAGCCCCTGGGTATGTTTGAAGTTAAGTCCTTCCCTGCTTGACATTTCCCTCACAATTTTCATATGTGACAATCCATTGGCTTCACACAGGACTTGGCCAGACAGTCAATGAATTTAACTTTGGATAAGTCAGGACCTTGAGGGAAGGTGTGAAATTGGGTGAGGGCAAATTACATCATTATTAGGCAGGAGCTGGGGAGTGTTAATTGGGAGGTGCTGTTATCAGGCAAGTCCATATTTGACACATGGGAACTGTTTAAAGACCTATTGAGGAGAGCTCTGGACCAGCACGTTCACAAAAGAGGAAGGATAAGGATGACAAGGTAAGGGATCCTTGGATAATGAAAGAGGTTGTGAGTTTAGTGAAAAGGGAAAAAGAAGCATATGTGAGATTTATGAAGCTAAAATCAAACAGGGCCTGTGAGGAATATAAGGAAAGCAGGGAAGCACTCAAACAGGGAATTAGGAGAGCAAGAAGGGGCCATGAAATGACCTTGGCAAGTAGGGTTAAAGAGAATCCCAAGGCATTCTATAGATACATTAAAAACAGGAGGATAACTAGGGAGAAAATAGGACCACTCAAGGATAAAGGAGGGAACTTGTGCTTGGAGGCAGAGAATGCGGGTGAGATCCTAAATGAGTACTTTGCATCGGTATTCACCCAGGAGAAGGATATGGAAGAGAATGAAACTTCTGTGGAGCATGCTAATATGCTAGGGCATTTTGAGATCAAGAAAAAAGAGGTATTAAATCTCTTGAAGAGGATTAAGGTGGACAAGTCCCAGGACTCAATGGTATCTACCCCAGGTTATTGAGAAAGGCAAGAGAGGTGATTGCTGAGGGCTTTACCAAAATCCTTGTATCCTCACTAGCCACTGGAGAGGTCCTGGAGGACTGGTGAGTTGCTAATGTTGTTCCTCTGTTCAAGAAGGGAAATATGGATAATCCAGGAAACTACACACTGGTGAGTTTCACGTCGGTGGTTGGGAAGCTATTGGAAAGAATTCTTAGGGATAGGATTTATGCTCATTTGGAAAAGCATGGTCTAATTAGGGACAGTCAACATAGCTTTGTGCAGGGCAGGTCATGTCTTACTAACGTGATTGAATTTTTTGAGGTGATGTAGGTGATTGATGAGGGTAGAGCAGTGGATGTTGTTTACATGGATTTTAGTCAGGCTTCTGACAAGGTCCCTCATGGTAGGCTCATCCAGAAAATTAAGATGCATGGGATCCAAGATGACTTGGCTGTGTGGGTTCAGAATTGGCTTGCTCATAGAAGGCAGAGGGTATTAGTGGAAAGTTGTTTTCCAGGCTGGAGGTCTGGGACTAGTGGTGTTCCATGGGGATCTGTACTGGGACCTCCACTGTTTGTGAGATATATAAATGACTTAGATTTAAAAAAAGAGATAATAGGAAAAAGATTGGTTGGTTAGTAAGTTTGCAAACAATACAAAGATCGGTGGAGTTGTGGATAGTGTAGAATGTTATAGAGTCATAGAGTCGTAGAGTCATAGAGTAATACAGCATGGAAAGGTCCTTCAGCCCAAACTGGTCCATGCTGACCATGGTGCCCACTCAGCTAGTTCCAATTCCCTGCATTTGGTCCATATCCCTCTAAACTCTTCTCATCCATGTACCTATCCAACTGTTTTCTAAATGTTGTGTGTATCTTTCTCAACCACTTTCTCTGGCAGCTCAATCCACATACACACCACTCTCTGTGTGAAGAAGTTGCCCCTCAGGTCCTTCTTAAATCTATCTCCGCTCACCTTAAACCTATGCCCTTTCACCTTCAATTCCCCATCCCTGGGAAAAAGACTATATGCATTCATGCTTTCTATGCCCCTCATGATTTTATATGCCTCAATAAGGTCACCCTTCATTCTTCTGTGTCTTATCCTGGCCAAACTCTCCCTATTATTCAGGCTTGCTGGTCCTGGCAGTATCCTCATAAATCACACTTTATAGTTTAACTACGCCTTTCCTATAACAGGGTGAGCAAAGTTGCACACAATATTCTAAGTGCGTCCTCACCAACGACTTAGACAACTGTAACATAATGTCCCAACTCCTATACTCAATACCTCAACCAATGAAGGCAGGCATGCCAAATGTGTATCTCTGACGCCACTTTCAATGAACTATGTACTTGTACTCCTCAGTCCCTCTGCTCCACAACACTCCTCAGGACCTTACCACTTACTGTATAAGTCCGACCTTGGCTTGACTTTCTAAATTTCAAGGACAGCAACTTCTCCCCTTCGGTAATTAAAAATGCCCTCAATCACAACTCTTGCATTTCCTGCACTTCTGCCCTCAAAACACCTCCCCTCCAACAAAAATAAAGACAGAGAACCCCTAGTCCTCACATACCACCCCATCAACCTCTGCATCCAGTGTATCATTCTCCACCACCTACAATCTGACCCCACAAACAAAGATATATTTCCCTCCCCACCCCTATCTGCCTTTCATAGGGACCGCTTTCTCCACGATGCCCTCATCTGCTCCACACTCCCCACTAGCCCCACCACCCGCAGCACGTTTCCCTGCCACTGCAGGAAGTGTAGGGAAGTGCCCCTAACCTCACCTACATCCAAGGCCTAAAACAAACCTTTCATATCAGACAGGAGTTCACCTGTACATCCGCCAACTTGGTCTACTGCATCCATCGCTCCTGATGTGGCCTCGTCTACATCGCTGAAACCAAGTGTAGACTTGAAGAAGTTGCATAGACCATCTGCGCTCTGTACACGACAAATGATAAGCACCTTCCAGTTGCCACCATTTTAACACCCACTTCCACTCCCTGGGTGACATGTTCATCCTGGGCGTCCTCCAGCGTCACAATGACCACCGGCAAACTGGAGGAGCAGCATCTCATATTCCGCCTTGGGAGCCTGCAGCCCGATGGCCTAAACATGGAATTCCCTCGTTTTAAAATCTCCCCACACCCGGTCTCATCCCATATCTAACTCTCCCTCTTATCCCGCCTCCTTGACCTGACACAACCTGTCCATCTTCTCTCCCACCTATGCTCCACCCATCCCACTGACCAATTCCCACCACTCCCAATCTGCCCTCACCTATCACCATCCCACCTATCTTCCCCAGCCCGTTCACTCCTCTCTCTATTTATTTCCCAGCTTCCTTCCCCTCCCCATTTCTGAAGAAGGGTCCTGACCCAAAACATGCTGCTCTTCTGATGCCACCTGACCTGCTGTGTTGCTTCAGCTCTACACTATGTTGTCTCCCACTTAGCTGTATTGAATTGCATTTGCCAATCCTCAGCCAATTGGTCATCTGATCAAGATTCCTCTGGAATTTTAACCTTCCTCATTATCAACAATACTTCCTAATTTTGTATCATGCGCAAACTTACTAATTATATCTTGTACATTCACAACCAGATCATTTTTGTAAATAACAAATAACAAACGTCCCATCACCAACCCCTGTGGCACATCCCTAGTCACAGGCCTCCAGTCAACCATCACCCTCTGCTTCCTACCATCGAGCCGATTTTGAATCCAATCAACTAGCTCTTGCTAGTGCGACCTAAACTTCATGGCTAGTCTGCCGTGCGGGACCTTGTCAAAGGCCTTACTAAAGTACATACAGGTATCACCCACTGCCCTACCCTCATCGATCCTCTTGGTTACCTCTTTGAAACACTTTAAAAAATTTGTCAGACATGAATTCCCGTACACAAATCAATGCTGACTATTCCTAATCTTACAGAATTCTGAATGGCCTGGACAGATTGGATGTTGGGAAGATGCTTCCATTGGTAGGAGAGACTAGGACCCGAGGGAACAGCCTTAGAGTAAAGAGAAGACCTCTTAGAACGGAGATAAAGAGAAACCTCTTCAGCCAGAGAGTGGTGAATCTATGGAATTCACTGCCACAGAAGGCTGTGAAGGCCATGTCATTGAGTACATTTAAGACTGAGATAGATAGGTTCTTGATTATCAAGGGGATCAAGGGTTACAGGGAGAAAGCAGGAGAATGGAGTTGAGGAACTTATCAGCCATGATTGAATGGCGGAGCAGACTCGATGGGCCAAATGGCCTAATTTCTGCTCCTATGTCTTATAATCAGACCTTGACTATCCAAATGTTGGTTGATCCTGTGCCTCAGTATTCTCTCCAATAACTTGGCTGCCATACTGATGTTAGACTCAGAGGTTGCAATTCCCTGGTTTGTCTTTGTATCATAACATCCCTACAGTTTGGAAACAGACCCATCGGCCCACCAAGTCCACACTGACCCTCAGAGCATCCCACCCAGACCCATTCCCCCTAATCTACACATCCCTGAACACTACGGCCAATTTAGCATGGCCAATCCACCTAGCCTGAACATCTTTGGACTGTGCAGGAAACTAGAGCACCTGGAAGAAACCTACGCAGACATGGGGAGAATGGGCAAACCCCACACAGACAGTTGACTGAGGATGGAATCGAACCCTGGCGCTGTGAGGCAGCAGTGCTAACCACTGAGCCACCATGCCAAGAACTGCTTTGCTACCTTTCTTAAATAATGGAAAAACATTAGCCACTCTTTAATCTTCCAGAACTTTACCAGTGGCTAAAGGTAAAGCAAAAATCTCTGCAAGGGCCTCTGCAATTTCTTCCCTGGCCTCCCACAATATCCAAGGATGGACTTGATCAGGCCCAGGCTATTCATCCACTTTAATGTGCTTTAAGGCTGGTAACACCGCCTCTCTGATAATATGCATGTGATCCAAAATATCCTCACTTGTTTGCCTTATTTTCTCAGCATCTATCATTCTCTCCTCAGTAAGCACTGAGGAGAAATATTCAATAAAAATCTCCCCCATCTCCTGTGGGTCCTCACATGGATGGCCATTCTTTATACAGCTGTAGACCCTCTTGTGATTACCTTTCACCTTACCTGCCAGGTACATCTCATACCGTCCTTTTGCTCTTCTGGTAGTTAAAGGATACAGCAGAATATAGAGCAGTCGCAGATATGTGCAGACAAATGGCAGATGGAGTTTAATCTGGGTAAGTGTGAGGTGCTGCAGTTTGGGAGATCGAATGTTAAGAAAAAGTACACAGTTAATAGTAGGACTCTGAGCAGCATTGATGCACAGAAAGATCTTGGGGTTCAAGAACATAGCTCCCCGAAAGTAGCCACACAAGCAGATAGGGTGGTAAAGAAGGCATATGGCATGCCTGCCTTTATCGGGGGATTAAGTGCAAGAGTCAGGACGTCATATTGCAGCTTTATAAAACTTTGGTTAGGCCACATTTAGTGTATTGCACTCAATTCTGGTTGCCACATTACAGGAAGGATGTGGAAGCTTTGGAGAGGGTGCAGAAGAGGTTTACCAGGATGCTGCCTGGTTTAGAGGGTATGAGCTATAAGGAGAGCCTAGAAAAACTCGGGTTGTTTTCTCTGGAGCAGTAGATGCTGAGGGAAGACTTGGTAGAAGTCTATAAAATTATGAGAAGCATAGATAGGGCTGATGGTCAGAATCTTTTCCCCAGAGTTGAAATGTCTAATTCTAGGAGCCATGTGTTCAAGTTTAGAGGGGGTAAGTTCAAAGGAGACATGAGGGGTAAAGGAGAGTGGTAGGGATCTGGAATGCACTGCCAGGGGTGGTGGTGTAGGCAGATAAAATAGGGGCATTTGAGGGACTTTTAGATAAGCACATGAATATGCAAGAAATGGAGGGACATGGAGCAAAGGCAGGCAGAAGAGACTAGTTTAATTTGGTGTCATGTTTGGCACAACACTGTGGGTCAAAAGGCCTATCCCTGTACTGTACAGCTCTATGTTTTATGTTCTATGAGCTCGTCAATTCTTTCTACAGCAGTCCTCCTTCAGAATTAAAAGTGAAAAATATCTATAAATACTTTAGGGTACTAAATTACCATGGCCTTGTGATAGTATTACTGAACTGTTGATCCAGAGAGCCAGATAATGTTCTGGGAAGTTGCGTTTGAATCTTGCCACAGCAGATGGTGGAATTTGAATTCAATAAATATCTGGAATTAATAGTCTAATGTTGACTGTGAATCCATTGTCAATCGTCAGAAAAACCCATCTGGTTCGCTAATGTCCTTTTGGGAAGGAAACTGCCATCCTGAGTTCTGAGGAAGGGTCACTGGACCCGAAATGTTAACTCTGTTCTTTCCTTCACAGATGCTGCCAGACTTGCTGAGCTTTTCCAGCAATTTTAATTGTGTTCCTAATTTACAGCATTCGCAGTTCTTTTGGTTTCTAAACTGCCATCCTTACCTGGTTTGGCCTATATGTGACTCCATACACAGCAATGTGGTTGACTCTGAACTGCCCTCTGGGCAATTAGGGATGGGCAATAAATGCTGACCTAGCTAGTGATGCCCTCATCCTGTGAATAAATGAAGGAATATTTAGCTCTTGTATGTTTTTTATGGGCTTGACGGAATCCTTCCAAACATATAGTGGAATACTCACTTAAAATACTCACTTAAAACACACAACTCACTCAAATCATTTGGTCAGTTTGCGCCAGAGACAGATATAGATCAAATGGAGCCTAACAATAAGTCAGTTTGGTGTGTCTTGGGCAGTCAGTACATATGGGAGTGCAATGAGCCATTTAGATGAATCCCATCAGAGATAATCCTTTAGGCAGGTCACCACCCTTAGGCAAATCCAACCATTGCCTTTATAACTTGCCTCGTGTGCAGATGCATGGTCATGTGTAGGAGTAAGTGAGGTGAGAGTGACTGCCCTTCATGTCAAAGCTTCAATTGATCAAATGTGGCATCAAGGAGCCCTGGGAAAAATGGTGTCAATGGGAATTGGAATGGAAGATGGTTGTGCTTGTTGGAGATCAGTCATCACAGTTCTAGGACATCTCTGGAGGAGTTTCTTAAGGGCAGTGTCCTGGGCCCAACAATCTTCAGCTGGTTCATTAATGACCTTCCCTCCATCATAAGGTCAGAAGTGGAGATGTTCGCTGATGATTGAACAATGTTGAGGACATTTCAAGTTTCCTCAGAACCAAAGCAATCCATTTTTTTTAGTTTATTTATTGTCATGTGTATTGCTCTTTACAAAATACAGTGAAAAATGTTGCATAGTGTTACCACTCTCCTGCGCCATCTTAAAACACAAAAATAAATCAAAATGTACTGGCAGAAAAATGAAGAAATAAGGAAAGTGTCCAACTTCACAGTCCTTCTTGTTAAGTGCTCCTTCATGGGTCACAGGCCTCGTGGCCAGGCATGAGGCCCCTTCACTGTGCTGCCACTGCTGGAACGAAAGTCGCCCACTCTTCACTGCCATCCCGCGTCCACCAATTCCCTCGACACTGTGAGTCCTCGCTGGATGTCGCCAAGGCAGATGCCACTGATGCTGTCAGGTACCACAAAGGCGCGATCTCGATTCCACCGCCACCATGAGTCCACTTCAGGTTCCCCTCGCCAATGTAGCTGCTGCTGATACCACCAGGTCTTGTACTGGGCCCAAACTCGCTTCCGCCTCCCCATCCATGAATCCATGCTTGGCGCAGATGCCGCCGGGAAACCGGACTTGCCTCTAATGCAGCCGCCACAAGACCATGTTGCTGGGCCAACTCGCCGCCGCTGACGCCATTGCCATGACTGAGTTCTTCACCAAGAGGGGAAGCAATGGCCTAGTGGTATTATCGCTGGACTATTAACCCAGAGACCCAGGTGACGTTCTGGGGACCTGGGTTCAAATCCCATCATGGCAGATGGTGGAATTTGAATTCAATAAATATCTGGAATTAAGAGTCTCATGAATCCATTGCCTATTGTCAGGAAAAACCCACCTGGTTCACTAATGACCTTTAGGGAAGGAAACTGCCATTCTGGACTACATGTGACTCCAGACCCACAGCAATTGGCCTTAACTGCCCTCTGGGCAATTAGGGATGGGCAATAAATGCTGGTGGAGCCAGTGACGCCCTCATCCTGTGAATGAATTTAAAAAAGTTAAGTAAAATAAAATAGAAGTAAAAAAAGACAAGAGAAGAGTGAGAGGAAAAAAAGAAAAGAAACTGAAACTAAAGTGCACACAGTGGACAAACCCTAGGCTCAGAAACCCTACCCTACTACTATTTTAACAGAAGATGGAATTTTCCATGTGCACGTTCAAATGCAATATGACCTGATCATTTCCCAGGTTTGGGTTGGTAAGCAACCAGTGTCATTTGAGCCGCACGTACCAGGCGATCAATTCCAGCAACAGAGTCAAACCACTGGCCCAACAGCATGACCATCACTGAATCCCCTGCCATTGATATCCAGGGATTACTATTGACCAGCAACTGTATTGGACTCACCGCATAAACCCGGTAGCTACAAGAGCAGGTCCGAGGTAGGAATCCTGCAGTGCCGAACTTACCTCCTAACTCTTCAAGGCCTGTTCTTCACCTGCAGGGTACAAACCAGGAATAGTCTCATTTGCCTGGATGTTCAACAATGTTCAAACGCTTGATACCATCCAGGACAAAGCAGTTTGCTTCACAGGCACCTCACTGACAAGCATCCACTTCCTCAACCACCAATGCTCTGTAGCAGCAGTGTGTACGATCTACAAGATTTACGGCAGAAATTCACCCAAGACTCCTTAGTCAGCACCACCAACATGCATGACCATCACCATTTAGAAGGACAAGGGCAGCAGATACACTTAAACACCAACACTTCAAAATTCCCTTCTGAGTCATGCACCATCCAGTCTTGGAAGTATATCACCACCCCTTCAGTCGGTCAAAATCCTGGAACTCCCTGACTCACAGTGCTGTGGGTGGCTCAGCACTAGATGAGCTGCAGTGTTTCAAAAGGAGGCAGCTCACTGCCGCATCCTCAGGAGCAGCTGAGGATGCACAGTAAAAACTGGTCCAGCCAGCAATCCTCATATCCCAGGAATATATCTTTTTAAATAGCCCTAGTGGCATGAACTTTGAACTGCCATTGAGCACAACCTGCAGTTTGTCGATGTAATCTATTTGTTTTTCTGTCCCTTTGACATTTACGCATGCCAATTACTTATCATTGCCAGGTATTCGCAGAATCCCTAATGTGTGGAAGCAAGCCATTCAATCCATCAAGTCCACATTGAGCCTCTGAAAAGTATCACCCAGACCCATCCCTAACCTATCATCCTGCGTCCCCCCGGTTAATCTACTTAGCCTGCACATCCCTGGACACTGTGGACAATTTAGCATGGCCAATCCACCTATCCTGCACATCTTTGGGCTGCAGGAGGAAACCCACACAGACATGGGGAGAATGTGCCAACTCCACACAAACAGGGTGGAATTGAACCCCAGTCCCTCACGCTGTGAGGCATTAATACTGACCTCTGAGCCACTGTGCTGCTGGTGTCGTGTCTTTCACGTTGCATATGAAAGTTTGCCAAGTCATTGGGTGATCTAGATCTGCCAGGCTCACTTTCAGGGCCCCAGCCTCCTTGTTGTACCCTGGTTTGTAGTGAGATGACTGGTAATAATGAAGTTTGATTCAGCAAATATCCGTTCCTGATTCATGCAAAATGAGGGCAGAAGAGAGATGAAATCTGGAGTGAGAATAAACTCCGTGTTTCCAGGGGGCACAAAGATTTATTCCATGATTGAGGTCTGTGTGGGCAAAGGGAATTTGTACATACCATACACCTTCATCATGAAGGGAAGACTAATGGAGACAGCCAATCCCTTCTGCTTTCACCAGAACAACGGCCTGACTAACCAGTCTGCCTGCCTGGCCTGAGGTTAATTTAGCAAACTAAAGTTGTCAGCTAATAGGTCTTATTGTATCTCCATGTCAGCCTTAACCCAACCAATCTGTACTCTGTTCTCATGCTGTGTACATCACCTTTCAAAGATTGGCTGTTGTGTCTCCGTCCCAGTGGGTGTGAGACAGAAAAAAAGTTCTGACTACAAGCCTGATTTTAGCAGTGTTTGAAATTTGCATTGCTACTCGATTACATGTTTCTGATTTCATAGTTTGCACATGGTGCACACCTTCCAATATATAGTACTTTCAGCCATTTCCATTTGCACCTCTCTCTGAACCGCAGTTTAACCCAGACACACTGCATCAATTGTAACCCAGATGGCTGTTACTAGCTAAGGATGTAATTAAGCAGAAGTCACTGGAGGAAGTTGAAGTTCCACTTTCAGAGAAAATTTCTGTCCTCAACATTTTCACTGTTGTGGTGTCACAAAATACATTAAAGCGAACGTAAATAGGGAGGTCACCAACAGGTGAAGAGTAACTTCCGTGAAACAGATTAGAAATTCAATAAACCCAAGCAAATAATCCCTTTTACACCCAGGTCCACAAACTTTCCTGGACAAATCTAACCAAACAACAAAGATCCCATTCATACACTTCCTGACATTGGAAAACGCCATTCAAACATGGCAAACCTGGGACCTGCAATAGTTCCATCACGAGACTCATGTGGTGAAATGTTTCACTGTTGAATTTCCATTGCCTGCTCTGAGTGGAAGGAACTTGGTAGTTCTCAAACAGCTTTCCATTGGGTGTTTCACAGAACACAAATGTTTCTAATTTAACATAAATCAACAATCTTCCTCAGAGCCAAAGGGATGGTTTATGAGTCTGAGTTTAGCTCTGATGCACATTATTGAGCCAGACAGGATTAGGTGAATGTGAATTCAGGGCCTGTTTTTTTTTTCCCATCTTGATGCAGTGCCAACCCAGCATTGGGTAGGCTTTAAAATGGCAAACATGAAATGATATCATGAGTTCCACCATATTCCCACCATCAGCAATTTTCAACAGAACTGTATGGGAGGGTTGGTCAAGACCCTGCCTATAGCTGATCTAATTATGTTGCCTCCATTATGAGCTTTGGCCTTTCAGAGAACCAGAAATTCTTTTAGAGTTGGACTGGCAATTGAAGCTAGCTTTTCAAACATTCTTTCACAGTGTGGGTAGCATTTTCTATATGCTGGCATTTATTCAGAGATTCAATAATTCATACCAACATCTGTTTATGTGCCAAAAGAAAATATGGGGGGTGGGGGGTGGGGGCGCGGGGGCAGGTGTCCTGGATCAAGCTTTGACAGGTAATTTTAAAAGGTTTGTGAACATCATATGCCACAATAAAATTAGGCATGATTATGATTTGTGACAGAGCTACATTTTTAAAAATGTAAATAGCCAGTAAATTCACCAGTATTGTGAAGGTGGAGAACATGAATTCAAGTAGATCATCCAGTGGATAAGGTGTTCTTCTACACTGCATAATATGGATATTCAAATTTGACGTTGTCAATTGTTTAATTTGCTTTAATCTTTTCACAATTCTCAGCACAGCCATTGGCCTGGCTGTTTCAAAGCTTGAATAAAGCTCTTTGAATGACTTCCAGTGCTTTAACACAGTTGCATCATGTCATCTCGATGTGACTCTTGGGTTTTGTTCCAAGTTCATTATTGGATTTTGTTTAGCACAGATTGTTGACACAGCTGTCAAATTGACTGCAAAATGTTAATTTTGACAGTTTTATGAGCTGATTGTATTTTCTTCAAAGGCTTTTGAATCACATTTGTTCTTTTTTCATTTATATTCAGGGGCTTTGTGGACAATGCTAGTTATGCCAGTATGTGTTATCCATCTTTAGCTATTTTATTCTTTCACAGGATGTGGCAGGGGCTGGTTAGAGCAGCAATTAATGCCTATCCTTAAATGCCCAGAGGATAGTTAAAAGTCAACCACATTGCTGTGGGTCTATAGTCACATGTAGACCAATCCAGATTATGATGGCAGACTTTCTCATCTAAAGGATGTTAGTGAACCAGGTGGGTTTTTACAAAAATTAAAATGGTTTCATCATTGCCATTAGGACAGATTTTATCCCAGATTTTTGCTGAATTCAAATTTCACCATCCACCATGATAGGATTCGAACCGATATCCCAGCATTCTAATTGTGCTGGCAGCATCAGGGGCTTTTCTGTCCATTCTTAATAGGCTATAACTAGGAGGCTATAGGCTATAACAAAGTAATTTACAAGGATGCTGTCAGGACTTAAGGGACTGAGTTATAGTGTGAGTATGGACAAGATAAGAGTTTTTTCTTTAGAGTGCAGGAGACTGAGTGTGGATCTTATTGAAGTGTATAAGACCATGAGAGGAATGGATAGGGTTAATGCACTCAGTTTTTTTCCGAGGGTTGGAGAATCGAGGACTGGAGGTCATCAGTTTAAGGTAAGAGGGGGAAGAATACATGGGAACCTGAGAGGTAACTTTTTTCCACAGAATGCTATGTATGATCACGGGGACAAAGGTCTTAATGGGAAAATGGTTGCTTCGTGGTATTATTGCCGAACTTTTAATCCAGAAACCCAGGGAATGTTCTGGGGACCGGTGTTCAAATCCTGCCATAGCAGATGGTGGAAATTGAATGCAATAAGTATCTGGAATTGAGAGCCTGATGATGACCATGAATCCATTGTCGATTGTTGGAAAAAACCATTTGGTTCATTAATGCCCTTTAGGGAAGGAATATGCCACCCATATCTGGCATGGCCTACATGTGACTCAGACCCACAGCGATGTGGTTGACTCTCAACTACCCTCTGGGCAATTAGGGATGGAAAATAAATGCTGGCCTATGCAGTGATGCACTCATCCTGTGAACGAATGAAAAAAAGAAATGCTCGTTCAGAATGTTAGTACAGCCACAATGGGCTGAAAGGCCTCTTTCCATGCTGCACTGATTTTATGATTGCCCTTCTGGGTGCTGACGGAGCTGCTAAGTACTTTCAGTTATTTACCATTGAGTCATAAAGCGCAGAAGAAACCCTTCAGCCCATCAAGTTTGCACTGACCTATCTACATGAATCCTACTTTTCAGACTTGGTCCACAGTCTTGAATGTTATGGAATTTCAAGTCACTGAGTCATACAGCACAGAAATAGACCCTTTGGTCCAACTTGTCCATGCCAGCCAGGCTTCCTAATCTGATCAAGTCTACTTGCCTTCATTTGACCCTGCTAGCCCATGGACTTTTTTTAAAATGTTGTGAAGTTTACTGCCTCCACTGCCCTCCCAGGTAGTACATTCCAGATTTCCATCATCCTCTGGGTGGAAGACATTTCCTCAGAATCCCCTCTAAACCACCTGCCTTTATTGTCTTTCTTGATCAGGGCATAGAGTTTAAAAGCAGGGCTGTTATGCTGAAACTGTATAAAACATTGATTAGGCCACAGCTTGAGTACTATGCTCAGTTCTGTAATCCACTTAATAGGATGGTAGGAATATGAAATGTGTTTTTGCATCATTTAACAAGCATCTGAATGAGGACTTAAAATGCCAGGACAATGTAGGCTGTGCACCAAGTGCAGGTAAATGAGATTAGTGTAGTTTGGTGTTTGTTGGTGGGCATAGACAGGGTGGGCTGAAGGGCCTGTTTTATGCTGTATGGCTGACTCACTAGGAGGGAAGTGATTGCAGTAGAGAGGGTGCAGAGGAGATTTAACAGGAAGTTGCCTGGGATGCAAAGTCTTGGTAATGAAGAGAAATTAGACAGACTGGGGCTACTTTCCACAGAACAGAGGCAATTGACTGGGGACATGATTGAGATGTATAACATTACGAGGGGTGTTGACAGGCTAGACAGGATGGAACTATTTCCCTTGATTGATGGATCATTGACCAAAGGGCATAGATTGAAGGTAAGGACAGGAGGTTTACAGGAGATGTGAGGAAAACCTTTTTTCACCCAGAGGGTGCTGGCAATCTGCAGTGCAATCATTTCCTTCCTATAGTGCAGTGACCAGAATGGCACATAGTACTCCAGCTGCGACCTAACCAAAATCCTGTACAGCTCCAAGATAACTTACCTACCCTTAGAATCCCCTCCAGTGCAGAAGCAGGCCATTCAGCCCATCTGTCTGAAGAGCATCTCATCTTAACCATGTGCCCTGCATTTCCCACAGGGGATCCAACTGGCCTGCACATGGTTGGACTGTGGAAACCCACGCAGACACACTAAGAATGCGCAAACTCCACACAGTCACTTGAGGCCCAAATCGAACATGGGTCCCTGTTGCTGTGAGGAAGCAGTCTTAACCACTGAGCTGCCCTGCTGCTGTTTTTTGTATGTAATGCCTCGACTGTCAAAGACGGATGTCCCTTTTGCCTTCTTAAATGTCCTATTAACCTGTCCAGCAACCTTCAGGGATTTGTGAGCAAGCACACCAAGACTCCTCTGGCTTGGATTCCCAAGATTGGTGTCTGATCTCACAGCAAATTTAGGAGCATGAAAGGGTCGGTCATGGACCTGATGTTTGATTTACAGCTGTGGAGCTGGGTGAAATCAAATTGCAGAGCATGTGGAGTGTTTGAGCTGGGAGGAGACATGCGAGGGTTAATTTGCCAGATGTGCGAGTCTGGCTGCGAATGGAAACAAAAACCCAGAGGAAGCATCCAGTCAAATTTAGGGTGAATTGCAGAATGATTTGGAGAATCGAAACACATGCAATTCTAACCTTGCACTTTCCACACTTTAACACAATTCTGCGCTGGGAAACGCTTCCTCACTGTCTCACTGATGTGACGTGTTTTAAGCATGTGATAAGTTTGAGTCTTGGCCCTTGCACTGAACAGAGAGTATTGGGAGCGGACAGTCTTAAACTTTTTGAGACTGTTTTGTTTTGCTTCCCGTAAACCACATCCAAGGCATGCCTTCCTGGACTCGAACCGTGGATGCCAAATTTGGTGTTGGTGAGTTCTTTTTGTGTGCGTTTCGATTGTAGACTCCATGAGTCGGATTTATGATGGTTGTTGTATAGAGTTGGATTTCCTAACCAGATGATTAGAGACGCTAACGATAGACAGAAAGAGAACAGGATGTGGTTTAAAATAAGTAATACAGCTGAAAAAGAAAAACATATTTTGGGTGTGAGTATTATAAATGGTGAAGCAATGAAAGAGTGTGCCCTCAAACAGTGCAGTCAAATAAGGCAGTCCAGTCAACAGAGACTGTCAGAATGCGATACACTCTCAGTTCACCCTGCTGTACGATCAGTCACTGGGTAGTTGTGAATTGTAGTCTGTAAACGTGACATTAACTCATGTCTTGACAATCTGCAGGTTGCACTTAGGAAACAACTCAGAAAGAGGTGCAGGAAATGGTGCAGGTGAATCTTTGAGAATGGTGGTTCTTATGTAACAGCGTGTTGTTAATGGGTGTTGCTTTGTCCAGTTAAACGCTAGCACGCGTATGGGAATCCCTGAGATAACACAGTGTGGAGCTGGAGGAGCACAGCAGGTGAGGAGAAGGAAAGCTGACGTTTCGAAACGGCAACTTTCCCGCTCCTCTGATGCTGCTTGGCCTGCTGTGTTCCTCCAGCTCTACACCTTGTTATCTCAGGTTCTCCAGCATCTGCAGTTCCTACTATCTTTGAGAGGGAATCCCTGAGTTTTGACACTATGTGAACAGTGCCTCACGCTCTCTCGCTCTCTCTCTCTCTCTCTCTCACACACACACACACACTCACAAACACTCTCAAACACACAGATGGTGCCCTTTTAAAGGAAACACTTGATTAAATTGCAGAGACGCTTAAGCATCGTGTTTGGAGTCTAGACACCTGACTCAGTGACAACTCTTCCATTCTCCTCTGAGCCAAGCAGTGACGATGGAGGAATACTTGCATTCAGAAAAAGGGTCATTGAGCATCTAAAACTGTCCTGGAGAGAGGGTGAGACGCAGTTGTTTTTACACAGTTCAGCAGCAGTCCAACTTATCACAACTTTTGGCAAGTGGCTTGGAAGTCTGAGAGAATTTTATGTTCTAGCTCTGTGTTGATTAGCTGCACATTGTATTGTGCGAGCATTCAGCAGCTTGTTTGAATTGGATCAGCTGCCAGGACGTTTTCAAATTGATAAGGCTTCAGTAAGGTTATACTTCTAATTTTTAGTCTTTTCATTGCTGCCTACACGACTCCACCCAGTTGTCCCTATAAATAGCACGGGGTGGTACCAGAATGTAACAGATTTTGTCTGATTAAAATGTTGCTAAAGTTCTGTAGATTTGTTTCTTTGTGGGCAAGTCCAGGGACTGGCTGTAACTTTCTCTTCATGAGTCCGTTATTTTTGAATGGGGACTTGTCTTTATCCCACTTGTTAAATATTCTGTGATAACAAGGTGTGGGGCTGGATGAACACAGCAGGCCAAGCAGCATCATAGGAGCAGGAAAACTTCACGTTTCGGG
>JAHRHZ010000248.1:3635693-3649846 GCA_024137785.1 Ginglymostoma cirratum | reverse complement strand
GGATTCTCCAGCATCTGCAGTACCTTTTATTTCTGTTAAATATTCTGTCTTGTGTCGTGATGTACAATGCTATGACGGAAGGAACTATCTAGTTGTCCTTTTGTTATTAACTTCCTCCTCCACCACCAGTTGAAAACATTTCTCCTCAGTTACCCTTTCAAAACTCTTGTTATCTCCAACAGCTTCGTTAAATCTCTCTCTAACCTTCTCTGCTCTGAGGACAACAGCCACAGATTCTTTTCAGGTTCTTGGCATATGCTATTTGGCACTTTGAGTTTGCTCTACTATTCAATAAGATTGTGGTTGATCTAATGTGGCCTTCATTCCACTCGCCTTCGGGTAACCCTGGCCCTTAATAATCACAAAGCGGGTTCACTCAGCCTTGACTACGTTCAGTGACTCAGCTCCCACTGCTCGCTAGGGATGTTATTCCAAACACCAGCGAATTCCTAAATCAAAATTCCCTCCTTGTGGAGAGTCAGAGTTTTCACAGCACGGATAAAGACCCTTCAGTCCATCGTGTCCATATTGGTGATCAAACATCTATTAAACTTAAACCCATTTTCTGGGACATAGCCTTGAATGCCATTACATTTTCATCAAAATACTTAATTGTGGGTTCTTGCCTCTATCACCCTTTCATAAGGCCATGAAAAAAAATGCAGAATTAAGACGTTTGCACCATCGAGTCTACTTCACTTTCAATTGTGGCTGTTATGTTTCTCAATTCCATTTTCCTGTCTTTTTCCCTGTAACCCTTGATCCCCTTACTAAGCAAGAACCTATCTATCTCTGTCTTAAATATACTCAATGTCATGGCCTCCACAGCCTTCTGCGGCAATGTGTTTCACAGATTCACCGCTCTCTGGCGGAAGAAATTGCTCTTCGTCTCAATTCTAAAGGGTCGTCCCTTCACTCTGAGGCTGTGCCCTTGGGTTCTTGTTTCTTCTAGTGGAAACATCTTCTCCACATCCACTCTATCCAGATCTCGCAGTATTCTGTATGTTCCAATCAGTCCCCCCACACCCCCCAATCCTTCTAATCTCCTTCAGGTGGACGCAGTGAGTTCCAGATACTCACCACCTCTGGGTGCAAACATCTCTCCTTGAATCCCCTGCTGCTTTCCTTAAAACTGTACCTCCTATTTATTGTTTTTTTTTCCCTAAGAAGAAATCTTTTTCTGTTCTGCCCTTTCTATGCCCTCAGAACTGTGCACACCTCAACAAGATCATCAGACATAGCAAGAACTGCCAATGCTGGAGTCAGAGATAACACTGCGTGGAGCTGGATGAACACAGCAGGCCAGGCAGCATCAGAGGAGCAGGAAAGTCAACAATTTGGTTCGGGACCTTCCCCCTCCCCTATCTCTGAAGAAGGGTCCCAACCCAGAAGGTCAACTTTCCCGCTCCTCTGATCCTGCCTGGCCTGCTGTGTTCCTCCAGCTCCACACTTTGTTATCAACAAGATTGTCTTTAGCTTCCTCTGCTCTAAGGAAAACAATTCCAGATTATCTCGATTCTTCAGAGCTCAATCGCTCCATCCTAGGTAACATCCTGGTGAATCTCCTCTGCACCCTCTTCGGTGCAATCATATCCTTCCTATTGTGCAGTGACCAGAACTACACACTGTATTCCAGCTGTGGCCTAATGAATGTTATGTACAGTTCCACCATAAGCTCACCCCAGGTATCAGTCTGAAACCAGGCAGGTCAATAATCAATCTCTCCACCTATCCTCTCCTCTATCCGCCTCCCCCTCTCTCCCTATTTATTTCAGAACCCTCTTCCCCTCCCCCATTTCCGATGAAGGGTTTAGGCCCGAAACGTCAAGATTTCCTGCTCCCATGATGCTGCTTGACCTGCTGTGTTCATCCAGCCCCATGCTTGTTATCTGTCATCAATAATCAATGAGTTCACTTTTCAAGAGCTCCTTCAGTCTGTTATTGCAACTTAAGTTGTTCCTGCGAGAGTACAGAAATGACTTTTATCACAAGGACATCATGTAGCAGTGTTGCTTTGGCTCTGTCATACAGTGCTAACAGGTTGTGATGCAATTAATGTGTGAACCTTTCAGAACGTCTTGCCCTCCCCACCCTCGAACAAAAAGACACGAATCTTCAGCTACAGAAGTGACTCCGTCAGGCTCATCATTTGTGTCAAATCCCAAAAATTCTCCACAATTACACGTAAGAACTGCTTGAAACCAAGCAGTGACTTCCAGCAATACGCTCCACCTAACTGCCATTGTATGCATTTTCATGAAACCAAGAATTTGTCTTAAAAATGCAACAGTAATTATCTCAGCTCAATACAATTGCAGCTGTTTGCCACCAATGTTTATCAGTGACAACACATTGGAAGAGGAGCAAATTTTGAAAGTCAATATTTAACTCTCGGACCAATCTTCATAACGATTCATAGCCTTAAGGACAGAGAACTTGCAACTGGACAGTACACCGCTTAACAAGGCACTGAAAAGCACTTTACAACACATTTGGTACTCCTGAAAAGGAAACAGAAGAACTGCAGATGCTGGAAATCAGAAGCAAAACGGAAATTGGTGAAAAAAGTTTGGCAGCATCTGTGGAGAGAAATCAGAGTTAACGTTTCAGGTCCAGTGACCCTTCTTCAGAACAGTTCTTCAGAACAGTCCAGTGCCCGAAACGTTAACTCGGATTTCTCTCTCAGACCTGCTGAGCTTTTCCAGTAATTTCTGCTTTTGTTAGTATTTGTGAAGTTCAGTCTTCATTATAGGAAACACTGCTGCACATTTGTACTAAGTAAGGTCCCAGGAACAGCAACACAATGATTTTTTGATGATGGCTGGGGGACAGATATTGGTCAGGAGGTCAGGGCTCTTCAAAATAGAACCACGGGATGTTTTAGATTCATCTTAAAGTGTAGGCATGTCTTTGGCTTGATGCCTCATCCAACAATTGAAATTTCTAAAAGTGCAGCTCTCACTCAGAGTGAAGTTTCAGTTGGGATTATGAACTCAAGATTCATGAAAGGGACTTGAAAACACAACCTTATGAAGGTAATGGTACCTGTTGACCCCCATGCCTGACATCATCTTCGACCATCATATTCCTCTTGTCAGCCATTGGCATTAAAGTGTAGCACATGCTGAGTCAAAAAAGACAATGGTTTTCTTTCTGGCCATTATGTCCAATGTCAGATATATGTGACAATTTATGGTGTCTTAGAAAAGTATTCCTTTTCCTGTCATTAATTTCAACACTTCAGTTAGTCGAAACATTAGCCTGTGAGACTATCTCACCCAGTTTAAAGAAGCTAGGTTGAAGGTCATGGGCTTTCAACAATGACTTGTCAGACAGTAGATTTCTTTCTGTTTATCAAAGAACTTGCCAGAATTCACTGCTGTGACCCTCTGAGACTGACTTTAGTACTTGAAAATATTCAACTTAGGGTCAGCAGGCCATTGGCGCAAAAGAAGGATCAAGCAGAGGGGGCATCTCATGCAATAACCATTTGGAGGCTTGGCTCTGAACTCAGTTAGAAGTTTGAGGGGTGTTGATCCTTAATATAAACTGGCTAAAGTTTGACAGTGGCAGTGAGGAAACCCCCTGTCATCATGCGCGTTACAGACAATCAAATATTTTTGAACCACAGCCACTGCCACAAAGTTTAAAAAGCACAAACATCTGTTTAGCGCACAGCAAGCTCCCACAAACTGCTTTCCTTTGTAATATTAGTCCAGGGATAAATGCTGGTGATTCACTGCTTTTATTTGAAATAGTTTTGTTGCTTGCTTACCATTCACCAGAGGCACTAGGCCTCATCTGGAATGGCGTCTTACCAGTGTAGCATTCTGTCACCATTTAAAAAACAATTTCTGTTTATATAGTGGCCTTAATGTATTGAAGCATGCCAAGGTGAGCTACAGAAACAATGTAACTATGATAGCCAGCTGTGCAAGCAGATACTAGGTTAAGTGACCAGAAGCTTGGTCAAAGAGGTAGGTTTTAGGAAGTGTCTTAAAAGAGTAAAATGCTGTAGAGATATGGGAAGGTGGTTGATTTATTGTCATGTATCGGAGTAGAGTGAAAAGCTTTGTTTAAAAGCAGTACAGGCAGATCATCGTATGCAAGGATGTACAGATCAAAAGTTGTTAAAAAAAAATACTTAGAGGCGTACAGGTTACGTAGCTAGGCGAGATCAACAGTAGTGAGATGAGCATTATTTGAGGCCGGAAAGTCCATTCATCAGTTTAATAACAGCCAGGAAGGAGCTGTTCCTGAACCTGCTGGTGCATGTATTCAGGCTTCTGTATCTTCTGCCTGATGGAAGAGGTTGTAGGAGATCATTACCAGGGGTGTGATGGGTCTTTGATGATGTTGGCCACCTTTCTGTAGCAGCGAGTCGTGTAAGTGGAGTCCATGGATGGAAGGTTGGCTTCTGTGATGGTCTGGGCTGTGCACACCACCTTCTGTAGTTTCTTACAGTCCTGGGCAGAGCAGTTGCCATACACACCCGGACAGTTTGCTTTCAATGGTGCATTTGTAGAAGTTGATGAGGGACCTTATGGACATGCCAAATTTTCTGAGCTGTCTGAGGAAGCAGTGTGCAGAGAAAGCACACTGCATGTGCTTTCTTAGGTACTGGGATGATGGTAGTTTTCTTGAAGCAGGTGGGGACTGCGGCTTGTAGTAAGGAGAGGTTGAAGATGTTGGGAGGGAGTTCCAGTGTTTGGAGCTGAGGCACCCAAAGACATGGCCATCAATGTTGTGCCTTGTTGTTGTGCCTTGACCATTTACGTGCGACGTCCAGGACAGGTTGTAGGTTGTCGTCAGTCCGAGGAACTTGATGCTGTTCATTCTCTCACCCTCAGCTCCGTTTGTGTAAATGGGGGCGTGTTCTCCTTTTTTTTTCTGAAGTCAGTGATCAGTTCTTTAGTTTTGCCGACGTTGAGAGAGAGATTGTTTTCAATGCACCACGTCACCAAGCCTTCTATCTTCCTTCTGTATTTTGACTTGTTGTTAGGTATCCGTCCCGCTACAGTAGTGTCATCAATGAACTTGTAGATGGTGATCATTTGGAATTTGGCAACACAATTTGGGTGTACAAGGAGTACTGTAGTGGGCTGAGGACACATCCTTGGGGGGCCCCAGTGTTGAGTGTTATGGTGGAGGAGGGGCAGTTACCTGTCCTCACTGATTGTGGTCTATGGGTCAGAAAGCTGAGCATCCAGTTGCAGAGGGCGGAGCCGAAACCAAGGGCACGCAATTTTGAGATCAGTCTGGAGGGGATAATGGTGTTGAAAGTGGAGTTGTAATCAATGAGCAAGAGTCTGACGTAGGTGTCCTTGTTGTCCAGATGTTCCAGGGATAAGTGCAGGGCTAGGGAAATGGCGTCAGCTGTGGAGCTGTTACATCAGTAGGCAAACTGCAGGGAATCGAGGCAGGTTGGGATACTGGACTTGATATGGGGCGTGACCAGCCTCTCAAAGCACTTCATGATTGAGGTCAGAGCCACTGGGTGGTAGTCATTAAGGCACACTGCATGTGCTTTCTTAGGTACTGGGATGATGGTGGTCTTCTTGAAGCAGGTGGGGACTGCGGCTTGTAGTAAGGAGAGGTTGAAGATGTTGGGAGGGAGTTCCAGTGTTTGGAGCTGAGGCACGCAAAGACATGGCCATCAATGACAGACCAATTAAAATCAAAGATGTTCAAGAGATATCAATGAGGAAAGATATCTCATGGGGCCAGAGTGGGTGTAGGATTGGAGAAGACATTGGAATAGTTAAGGCTAGAACTAATAGAGTCATGGGTGAGTGCCTCAGTGGCAGATGACCTAAGTCAAGGGCAATGTTGAGCCATGTTATGGGTATGGAAGGATATGGTCATAGCGATGGCATGGATGTGAGGTCAGAAGCTCATCTCAGGGTCAGCTGTGCCACTGGGAGTGCAAGCAGGTGGATTCAATGGCAGAATTTCCAGGGAGAGATTGGGAACTGGCAGCTAAGGGACAGATTCTGATGCAAAGACTTAAAACAACAGCTTCAGTTTTGCCAGGATTACATTGTGGGTAACTTTTGCTCATTCAGCACTAGCGTTTGGATGCCATTATCATTTAGAAATGGCGATGCAATCGAGAGAGGTGATCTCCGAGCCATTTACGCGGCAAAGTCCTGAAATAGGCGGTGACTCCATAGCCTTCTCACTTTGAGGTCAAAGTGCCACAAACCGTGCCAAGGCTGACAGCACAACTGGCTTGTCCATTGGCTATTGAGCGGGAGAGGTGTTCCTTTGTGAACCGAGGCACATTCTCGAAGCCTTGACAGAACATAGTGCCACAAAGAGTCATTAGATCGGGCACTGCAAGTTCAAAGGTTCCTCGAAAATTAGCCTTACCCTCCACCCCCACACACTTTTGAACAAGGCCTACAAAACGGAAGCCAGGGAAGGATCCTAGGTTGTTTTTTTTTTTTTGTTTGTGTTTTTGCTTCCTCTCTGGAGTAGGAAAGGGTAGTTTCCTCAGCTGTTGCCAGGTCAGAAAATGAACTTATTTAAACATGATGACTAGAGACCGTAGCTGGGGTCGTGTGTTCTCTTTGGTGAAATAAAGGCGAAAAAGTCCCCCTGCTTCCCCCCCCCCCCACAATAGCTTTATGGGTCTATCTACAGCACATGGACTGGAGTGATTCAAGGAGGCAGCTCATCATCACCTTCTCGAGGGCAGCTAGGGATGGGTGATACGTGATTCCTGCATTGCGTGAATGAATAACAAATATAAAATTGGAGGGGAGAGAGGAAGCGAGCCCCTCACCGTATTTTGACTCTCCTGTTATACATAAGCAACATGAAACTGTCCTACGTGCCAGGGTATTAGCAACAGATTGCACGTAGACCTTGAGATCGATATTTTTAATCATGCCCACAAACCGAAGTGTGACTGTGACACCTAGAAAGCTTTACGTCTCCCAACTCAAACTCTTTTAACATGTGACTTGGAGACAATAAGGACTGCAGATGCTGGAAGCCAGTGTCTAATAGTTGTGAGGCAGGTCAGACTGCTTTTGTGTTCCCCTGATGCTGTCTGACCTACTGTGCTTTTCCAGCTTCACACCAACAGACTTTTGTAACGTGTCACTCGGTTATGTTTTAGATGGCCATCTTTCTAAAGATACCTCCTCTTAAAAGTAACCCTGAATCGTAAAATTGGTTTCCATTTGATCTCTTGTAAATCTCACATGTGCCATTTACCCAGCGTTCATAACTCTGTCAATGGTTCAACACTGCATAAAGATGTCCAGACAATAGCTTCAAGCCTATATTCACTGTTCAACTTTAACTGAATGGTGTACAAAGATGATGTCTTTGTGCCCTCTGGTTGTTCTAAAGAGCCTTACTGTGAATGGACTGCTATAGAAGGACAGTGACTTTGCACAGGCAGTTGCACAAAATATCATGAGGAAAGTGCCAACACCGTTTATTTGAGTGATATTGTTTGAGAGAAGGATCTTCATTGGCATGGGAAGGTGGTCTGGTCGTCACGTATGCCAGCAGAATGTTTAGAGATGGTGAGGCTTCACACATTGCTACCCGAAAACCTGAAGGGAACACACCCTGACTGATAGCACAGAGTAACCCCACAATCATTTCACACTTCCAGGAGTGTGCTGAATGCAGGATGTCTGCCCCTCCACTCGGGCAGACTGGTTGGAATTGAATTCAGTAAACATAAGGATCTGGGACTAAGAGTCTAATTTTGTATGCGTGCGTGCATGTGTGTGTTAGTTTTTAATATTCACTGACACCACCTCCATTACTCTCATGAGACGGTGAGAACACTCCAAAGAGTCAAAACGCTCAGAGAGGAAGGTCTCCTCATCTCCATCTTTAATTAATTTCAGACGTTAATTAATGCTAGACGAAATGGCCAGAATGCTGCTGACCAGCAATCACTTGCAAATGAGTATAATTGTCCACACAGGAAATTCCGTGTCACTGGTTCTGGGTTCTGTGAGTCCTTATGTGGCTGATGAGCCTGACCCTGGAGCCACATCTCCAACCACAACATTCGGCAACCCTTTTCCAGGAGGTGGAATTGGTCCTTGGCCTTGATTGCTGGCATTATTCTCTCTTATTCCTTTCTGTACTTCCACATGCCGATGGGCGTTCTTGAAGAATTGTGTCCCTTCATGCAGGAGCTTCCTCCAAGTCAGTTTCTTCTGCACAAGGGTCTCCTGTGCTTTGATATCACACAGACACAAAGGTACTGTTACGGACAGAGAGAAAAACTGGAAAAGCAGTTCACTAGTTCCTCTTGATAAGAATGGCTGAGATTATTCTAATGCTAATTATGCTGGCCAGGACACTGCTTCTCAGTCATCTTTCTCTAGATGCTTCTGTTGATTCGCAAGGTTTGCAGGGTGACTGTTTCATCTATAAAGGTCTCTGACTATTAATTAAAGGACAGATTAATGGATTAAAGCTTGCAGCAACTGCAGGAGGAAAGGCAAACTGGTTTTCTTCAGGCTTAAATAACAAGGTGTGGGGCTGGATGAACACAGCAGGCCAAGCAGCATCATAGGAGCAGGAAAGCTTGATGTTTCGGGCCTAGATCCTTCAGACTTAAAGTAGTGTTTTCCTTCTCTAGAGAGTAGAGTGAGCTGCTCAGCTGATGATGGTGTAAAGCTATTCGGCTACCTGAGAACAAATCAGAATATTGTGAGCATCCAGAACACTTCTGTCATTGATAATCAATCACTTTGTCCGCAAACCCAATCCATCACTTTTGATAACCAAAGCATCACTTTTACACAAACTGTTCAGCTCCAGTTCATCTGCAAACACTTTTGTAACCCTCAGCTCACAATGCTCACAAAGAGAATCAACTTATTTAAAAGCATGTGGAGATTTTTGCAATCCCTGGTTTGAAACAGTTCTTTTTTAACTTCAGTCCATAATTAAAAGAAAACATAAAATCAAAATACATGGTCTTCACAATGGTTGGATCGCTCATAATCTTATTGAATGATGGAGCAGGCTTGAGGGGCTGAATGGCCTACTCTACTCCATGTTGGTATGTTTATAGATCAAAGGTGGACAAGTTTTTCGAATCAATAATTAGGGAAAAACCACAGGCACTTGGAGAAGTTTGATTTAATGAAGGAATGCCAGCAAGGATTTTTAAAAGGTAACACATTCTTGATTTAATCAAATTTATATTTTGATCAAGTGACATAGGAAGGGAATGTGTAAATTTTGTCTGTATAGATTTTTCTAAAAGAAAACAATTGATAAGGTGTTGCATTAAAGGATGGTTAGGAAAATTGAGGTTTGTGGAAATTGAGGACCATTCTTAAACATGGTTTTTTTAAGAAAGGTTTTTGTTGATCTGTTCATGAGGTGTGAGTATTGCTGGCAAAGCCAATATTTACTGTCTGGTGCGAATTGCCCTGGAGAAGGTGGTCAATCTTGGAATATGGGCTGGAATTTCAAAAATTGCCAAAAATAATTAGCATGAACCAGTGGCAAACGTTGACGGTGATCCTAATTGTCTGGAACAGGACGCAGATAGATCAGCAAAATGGGCAGACAGATGGCAGATGGAAGGGAATAAGAAGTAATGTGAGGCGATTAACTCGAGCAGATGCAGAAGGAGAGGCAACACAACCTGTGCTACAAGAGAGCGCTGGAACAGAGGGACCTCAGGGGAAATGTGCATCGATCTTTGAAAATGAGTAACATATGCTTGTGAACCACTCTCTCAATATGGGACTTTGGACATCACAGATAAATGTACCTAGTGCAACAGCATGGAAGTTGTGCTGAATCTTTAGAAATCTCCGATTTGGGTTCTGAGTGTATTGTATCCAATTCTGGTCACTGCATTTTGTATCTTTGAAAGGGTGCAGAAGTGATTTACCAGAATGCTTCCAGGGATGGAGTTTTTAGCTGTAAGGCGAGGTTGGAAAGTTTGTGGTTGTTCCCTGTGGAGTGAAGGAGGTTGATTGATAGGAGACTTGCTGGAGGGGTACAACATTATGACTAGTTTAGAAAACACAGATAAGGAAATACTCTTCTCGTTTGTTGAGAGTGCATGGGCAAGGGGATACCATTTTAAGTTTTTGAGGAAAACCCTGTTTCTTAAGGATAGTGAAGTGGAAACAGTCAATTTTGGAAGGTATTAAACCTGTGAAGCTGAAGTGGTAAAACAGGTTGCTCCATGGAGGGCTAGAATAGACTAGAAAGATCAAACCATATAGCCCTACAGTGTAGATATGGTCTGCACTGACCTCCAAAGATCATCCCACCCAGACCCATTCCCCAACCTATGCCAGTAACCCTGTTTTACTACGATTAATCCACCTAACCTGTGCATCTTTGGACTATAGAAGGAAACCCATGCAGACACAGGGCGAATGTGCAAACTTCAGACAGAGAGTTGCCTGAGGCTGGAATTGAACACAGGTCCCTGGTGCTGTGAGGCAGCAGTGCTAACCACTGAGCCATCCTGCCACTCCTGATCGCCTCTTCAGATTTGTAAATTCTCCAATGTAAATTATTCAACAGTCTAGATCTTTCAAGGAACAGCAACCATCCTCAGAACGCCGGTTCACTTGAGCATTCCCTGATGCAACACTACTCCACAATACTCCTGCGCGTTGTCTTTCTAGAAACACACAGTACCCCTGAGGGCGCTCCATCACAGACAGGTAGTATTGGAGAAAGATAGGCAATGATCCTTCTTTGTGACACTAGATGCTGCATGGTTAGTTTGAATGTCAGTAAATGGGCGATTGGATGGATGAATGAATGAATTGGATGGGATGCAGTAAAGAGGGTGTGGGTGAAATAAGTGGTTGGTGTCAGTGAGAAAGGATATAGAGTTTAGGTTTGTGAGATATAGAGACATAGAAGACAGGAGCAGGAGCAGACCATTCAGCCCTTTGTTTTTTTTTTTCCTTTACGGGATGAGGGAGTCTCTGGCTAGGTAGCATTTATTGCCTATCCCTAATTCCCTAACAGTTCAGAGTCAACCACATTGCTGTGAGTCTGGAGTCACATGTAGGACAGTCCAGGTAAGAATGACAGCTTTCCTTCTCTAAAGGACATTAGTGAACCAGATGGGTTTTTCCAACAATCGACAACAGATTCATGGTCATCATTAGATTCTTAATTCCACCATCTGTTGTGGAGGGATTCAAACCTGGGTCCCCCGAATGTTATCTGGGTCTCTGGGTTAACAGTCCAGCGACAATACCACTAGGCCGTCACCTCTCCCTTTTTTCTATATGATCATGGCTGATTGTTCAACTCAGTTCCCTGTTCTTCCTCTATCTCATAACCTTTGGTTCCGTCAGCCCCCAGAACAATGTCTAACTCCTCCATGAAAACGTTCACTGTTTTTGCCTCAAATGCTTTCTGTGGCAGAGAATACCACAGGTTTCCCACACTCTGGGTGATCAGGGGGATTTTGGTACTAGATTAGGAGTGTAATTGTGGGTCAGTGTCAGTGTTTGTGGAGTCACTCCCTGACGAATTGGAGTAGGTTTCAATCTGCCTGATATTTCTTAGGTAATTATCCCAGTAAGCATGTTGGAAATGTCTAGACTTACTGACGTAGAGTCAGATTTTCAAATATTTGGAGTGCGTCCCATTCCCACAAATCCTTTCAGAACCATGTCTGAAGACTCTGCATTCTCCCTAAAATGTGGTGCAGAGAATTGGAGATATGAATAATCCAGTTCAGGCCGAACAAGTGTTTTCGAATGGTTTAGCCAGGAGTCTGTTAACTTTGTCCTGGATTATCATCCCTGAAATGTTTCTAAGATTAAGCTGACTGACTAACTCACAGAGTTTATCTTTGCACCTTCTTTTCAAGAATCCTTTGGCAAGAGCTGTGTGTGAAAGCTGTTGGAGTGTGTGCATATTTCCAATGATTACTATTTTAGGCATGAGTATTTTCACAGATATCTTTTCCTTTCTGAATTCCAAACATCCTTGTTTTGAATCTACGTGTGAGCAAGCAATGCAAAATGCAAGGAAAAAGGATCTACAGACCTGGGAGAGGGTGCAAAAAAGTTTTACAAGGACAGTAAGTGTGGTAAGAGAATATAACTGTCAAGAAAGACTGAACAGGATGAAGGTCTTTTCTTTAGAATAGATAGAACTGAAGGATGATTGAACAGGTGTCTTCAAATTTATGAATGGTTTGGTAGGGTAGGCTTGGTGAATGTTATGGGAGAGATTAACACTAATGGAGCCAAAGCATATGATAGGTAAGTCCAATGAAAGACCATAAGATATTGGAGCAGAATTAGGCCGTTCAGCTCATTGGCTCAGCTGTACCTTTCGATCATGTTTCTCAACTCCATTCCCCTGTCTTCTTACCATAACCCTTGATCCTGTTACTAATCAAGAACTTGTGTATCTCTATCTTAAATATGCTCAACGACTTGGCCTCCGCAGCCTTCTGTGGCAACAAGTTTCCTTCACTCTCAGACTTTGCCTCTGGGTCCTAGTCTCTCCTACTGGTGGAAACATCTCCATGCCGCCTCTATCCAGGCCTCACTGTATTCTGTGAGCTTCAATCAGATCCTCCTCCACTCATTGTTCTAAATTCCATTGAGTACAATCTCAGAGTCGTCAGCCGCTCCTCATGTGAGAAGCCTTTCATCCCTGGGATTATTCTTGTGAACCTCCTCTGAATCCCTTCCAAAGCCAATGCATTCTTCCTTAGATACGAGGTGTGAAACTGCCACAATACTTCAAATGCAGTCTGACCAAAGCCTTGTACAGCCTCAGCAGCGCATTTCTGCTCTTGTATTCTAACCCTCTTGAAATGAATGCTAGCATTGCATTTGCCTTTCTAACTGCATTAGACAAGGCAGTGAAGAAGGTGTTTGGCATGCTTGCCCTCATTAGTCAGAGCATTCCATATAGGAGTTGGAACATTATGTTGTGGCTGTATAAGACATTGGTGAGGCCACTTTTGGAGTACCAAGTACAATTCTGGTCACCGTGCTATAGGAAGCATGTTGTTAAACTAGAAAGGGTACAAAAAAAATTACAAGGATATTGCTGGGATTGGAGGGTTTGCGTTGTAGGGAGAAGCTGGACAAGCTGGGACTTCTTTCTCTGGAGCGTTGGAAGCCATGGGGAGACCTGAGAGGGGTTTATAAGATCATGAGGGACATAGATAAGGGGAAAAGTAAAGATCTTTTCCCTAGGGTAGGGGAGTTCAAAACTAGGGGACACATATTTAAAGTGAGAGGAGAAAGATTTCAAAGGGACCTGAGGGGCAACATTTTCACACAGGGTGATGGGTGTATGGAATGAACTGCCGGAGGAAGTGGTGGAGGCTGGTACAATGACTACCTTTAAAAGACAGTCAGACAGGTACATGAATAAGAAAGGTTTAGAGGGATATGAACTAAACACAGATAAATGGAACTGTTAAAGTTTGGGATATCCGGTCAGTACAGATGAGTTGGACCAAAGGGTCTGTTTCTGAGCTGTATGACTCGACTCTGCCAACATAACCTGCATGTTAACCTGAAGGGAATTCTGAACTAGGACTGCCAAGACCTATGTACTTCAGATTTCCAAAGCCTTTCCTCATTTAGAAAATGGTCTATACCTTTATCCTTCCTACTAAAATACATAATTCACCTTTTCGCACGTTGTATTCGATCTTGCCCAGTCTCCGAGGCTATCCAAGTCCTTTTGTAGCTTCCCTGCTTTCTCAACACAACCTGCCCCTCTACCTATCTTTGTGTCATCTGCAAACATAGCAACAATGTCTTTAGGAAGTAGGATTGGTGGCAGACGCTCTATCTATTCACAACTGACAGGAGGCTGACTATGGATGTCAAAAGGCCTGTCAAAGGCTCAATATTTCCAGATGCACACTGGGTCCTAACATTCCAGGCAGGCTTTGAGAGCTTTCCAGCCTGTTTGGTCTCAGCTGAGGCCTAAGCCTGATTTGTGGAAGTGAACCCACTCCACATTGGTGGCCCAGGCATCAAGATTGCTGTCCTACTGAGAATTGAAGGATTTGAACTCGCATCTCCAGAATACTGGGCCGGGTTTTTTTTTCCCCTTTTATTCATTCATAGGATGAGGGCGTCGCTGGCCAGGCAGCATTCGTTGCCCATCCCTAATTGCCCAGAGGGCAGTTCAGA
>JAHRHZ010000248.1:3619780-3630693 GCA_024137785.1 Ginglymostoma cirratum | reverse complement strand
TCTGTGTCTCTGGATTAACAATCCAGTGATAATGCCACTAGGCCATCGTCTTCCCTTTTAACAGAATGAAATGTCCCAAGGTGCTTCACTGGAATATAAATGAAATAAATTTTATAATATTTGGACAGATCAGTTGGAGCCCAGTCAAAACGGTCAGTCTTAAAGGAGGAGCGAGGGACAGAAAGATCAGGAGTTTTCAGGAGATCAGGGAAACTTCTCCAGGAGAAAATTTCTCCTCATCTTTGTCCTAAATGGATAATCCTGGACCATCAACCCATTCTCTGTCTGCCACATTGAACTCAGGCTTGTCGTTCGGTATATCTTCTGACCAATCTGCTGAGAGATGTTTGTTACACACCTCTGGGGCAGGTGAGACTTAACCTCCTGGCTTAGCAATAGGGACTAAAACGACCTGCTCACTTGCCCCAAAATCTGGGAATGAACCAGGGAACCATGATTGCAGTTCGGAGCTGAGTGCAGGTGACACTCAGCCACGGGGCTGTCGAAGCTGGCGTTTTCAGACCTGAGAGCTTATCCATTCAGCTCATCGCACTGTGCTGAGATTGTGGGGACTAGCAGCTTGATTGTGAGAAATGCATTTGTGCTGCAAAAATGTGACTTCTTCTGATTAACCTATGTGTGGCAACAATTAGAATTAAATTTATTGTCATGTGAACCCAAGTTACAAAAGAACAGGAGTAGAGTGAAAAGTGTACATCTTAGGTACAAAAAAAATGAAAATAAACAGAAAAAGTTACACTACATTACAGATATAAGTTAAGAAAATAAGACATCGAGGTAAAAAGATAGACGTTACAATATTCCTATAAATACAATTTTCACTTTACTTTTGTACTTGAGTACATGTGACAATAACGCCTAAATCTATATCTAAATCCAAATATTTTACAAAGACAGCGTAAAGTAGCAGTCTCTTACTGACACCAGCCTTCACACAGCAAAGGTGTCCTTAGGCATCACCTTGCTCAGTGATAATCAGATTCCAAATACCTCAGCGCCTCAGTCAGCTCGTCACTGTCAGTTTGGCTAAGTCAGCATCACTCTCGTCGCTGTCCCCCAACCCCCACCCCTGGGATTCAACTCTTAGTTGTACATTTCCATGCAGTACTGAAGGAGCGCAGCATTGCTGGGGCTGCTGCTTTTATCAATGAGATGCTAAAACTGAAAACTGTGCCTGCAGATAAAGAGATACCAGCCTCATTCAGCTTGGAAATGATCAGGTCATTATCCTGTCGGTCATCCTCAGAGACTGGCCTGAGATTGATCGATGTTTTATTGGGTTAACCAGCCTCCACTGACTTGCATTTTACTGCCGGAAATGATACTGCTTTTATTGGGAACAAAAACAAAGTTGCTGGAAAAGCTTTTCTGAAGAAGGGCCTAGGCCCGAAACGTCAGCCTTCCTGCTCCTCTGATGCTGCTTGGGCTGCTGTGTTCATCCAGCTCTGCACCTTGTTATCACAGAAGGGGGCTATTTGATCTGTCGTGTGTGCTGTTTGTATGTTTGTTTTTATAACCTCAGTGGGATGATTGGCATCATCTTGATTGCTTACTCCAAACCTCTGTTTGTCCGCATCTCAATGTTACCCACCCACTGCAATCTTCTTCAATTTCTGCTTCAGTTAAGCTGAGGCAAGGCTGTTGGATCTTAATTTCCAATGTCCCTATCTGGCCACCATTCTCTCTTAGCAACCCTTACGTATGTCAAATTTCTGTTTTTGCTGTAAACCGATTAAGTGGGTTAGAGTGATGTCCCCCTTTGATAATATTTTTGCAATCGGTTCCCACCATGCCAGATGATGAAATTTGAAATCAGCAAAATTCTAGAAAGAAAAGCTAGTTCAATGACAGCCATGCAACCCATTGTCGATTGTTGTAAAGATCCATCTGGTTCACTTAATGTCCTTTAGGGAAGGAAATCTGTCATCCTTACCTGGTCTGGCCTACGTGTGATTCCAGGCCCACAGCAATGGGTTGACTCTAAACTGCCCTTTGGGGAACTGGACATGGGCAACAAACGCTAGCTTAGTCAGCGATACCTATGTCCTGAGAACAAATTTGGTTTTCAAAAAAGTTCTCTTTTTCTATCTGTTCGCCAGAGTACATGGTCAAACACAACAGTGGACCTGTGAATTCCCAATTGATGGAGCCACCATTTAGGAGAAGTTGACCCTCAGCTAGAGCTTTTCATTCATTCATGGGATGAGGGTGTCACTGGTTAGGCTGCATTTATTACCCAGAGGGTAGTTAAAGTCAACCTGTTCTTGTGGGTCTCACATTTAGTTCCGATCAGGTAAGGATGATAGTTTCCTTCATTAAAGTGTATTAGTGAACCAGATAGGTTTTTCCCAACAACTGACAATGGTTTCATGAGACTCTTAATTCCAGATTTTTAATGAATTCAAATTCCACCATCTGCTGTGGCAGGATTCAAACCCTAGTCCCCAGAACATTACCTGGGTCTCCAGATTAACAGTGCAGTGTTAGTACCACAAGATCATCACTTGCCCCGTTTAGAGAAGGATAGGAACTGTCAAACAAGGGGATCCACTGCATATGTTTGGAGACATCAGTGCAGGTCGTTGGGCTGAAAGGCTTTAGGTTCTTGTGGTCTTACTGCTAATGTGGCCGGAGCTTTATTATGAGATTGGTGTATATACATGTGTGTATGTGTATTTATATATCTATGTACATGTTAGAACAAATTATGCATATTGACAGGACAGTAGGTGTTTTACCACATTGTTTTAAAGGTTTATAATAGTTTCAAATTCTAAAGTAGAAGTAAATGAGATTTTGTTTTACTTCTGTGAAGGTCATTTTGTTGAAACAAAAAGGTTAGAGAGGCAGTTTTTAAAAACAGTTCAAACCAACATTTTCGAACAAGTATGTTTCTTAGTCTCCATGATTAGTGTACACTACCTGTTGAAATAAATGCTGGTGTGTTTGTTAATTTGTATTTTTATGACTGACAGAAAGAGAGGCCAAGGGGACTCGGGCAGGTTCAGTACTGAAGAAGAAAAAGATCCATGTCAGATAAAGGG
Organism: Ginglymostoma cirratum; assembly: GCA_024137785.1. Classification (NCBI taxonomy): domain Eukaryota; kingdom Metazoa; phylum Chordata; class Chondrichthyes; order Orectolobiformes; family Ginglymostomatidae; genus Ginglymostoma; species Ginglymostoma cirratum. Next base: position 3,627,628 of record JAHRHZ010000248.1, on the reverse strand, counting down.
CAATTTTAGTTTTGGCAATGTCAAGGCCATCAGAGCTGGAAAGAAGCCTTCAGCTCTTTTAGTGTTCAGGTAGGCAAGGATAGACAAAGTGCTAGGCTTTCCCGAGTTCAGAGGAGGAATATCAGTGAATTGGCCTGTGTCTGAGTGGCTCTAGGAGGCGAAGAGAATCACTTCTGATGAATATGTGGAAATTGTCCAAAAGGAAATGCTTGCAATGTCATTAGTTGAAGGAGAGATTTTAAGGTGAAAATACAAGTCATATTTTCCTGGGATTGAATGTCTGTAAAGGATATTGCTTGGGTAAAGGGTTTAATCTCTCTTTAACTGCACTGGGTTCTGGAGAAGGGTCATTCAACGTGAAATATTAACTCTGATTTCTCTGCAGAGATGCTGCCAGACCTGCTGAGCTCTTCCAGCTGTTTCTGTTTCTGAGTTGTTACTTTACGCTGTGTATAATAAGATCTTTCCAATGTATGACTTTGATTTTTCTCTTGTGTAATAAACTGATGTTATTTTGTTTAAGGCCCTTAAGCAGCCTTGTATGTGTATGTCTAGTCCAGTCACCAGTTTACAAAACTAAAAATTAAAGCTTTCAAGTCAGGCTTGAATCTGACATCTGATATGTTTGAGCTTGCCCACGGCTGGGATGCCAACAATATGCTTACAAAAATTAGTTTGGACTTTAGGTTGTAGTGATGGAGTCAGGACTAAGTAATGTACACAGTTGGTACTGTGGAATAGCAGTAGTGAAGGACTTTTTTTTGAGCAGATGGCCATGTTTGTGGTGGGCAGCCATGTTTTGTGAGGGATGGACATGTGTTTACCTCAGTAAAAGTGCCTCGAGCACCCTGATCTCACTTTATGGAAGTAGAACACTTAGTGATAAGAATGGTGGCTACTTGAAGACATCGTACTGAGTCACCTGGGTAAGATGGTAATGAAAGCTGAAGTCAGATGGTTGTTATGATCCCAGGACAGCCAATTCCCTTACAGAAAGAGACAACGTAGGATAGTTCATTTAAACCAAAACTGTGGGTTTGATAACTCTCAGCCGATGAAGCCAGGGAGGAAACCCATGCAAGGTGAAATAGAGAACTGTGAGGTTTTCATCCAAAAAAGCAGAACTGCTCTGGAATGAGAAGCTTTGAGCAGAGGTTTCACCCTGAGTATCCCTTTCTGTGTTAGATTAAAAAGAAACGTCAGCACAAGGATAAATATTGATCACGAGTTGATAAAATTAATTCATTGTTCATCATTTCCTCCTCCATTAAGTGTTCCCAAAAGGCGTGGCAGTATAATGCTAATGATATTGGATTTATACGCTCAAGAGGTCATGAGTTCAAATTGCCCAAGCACAAATTGGATTAATTAGGTAAGTGTGGTCTTTTGTGAGGTAAAAGCTCTCAAGGATTCAGCAAAAAGATTCCATTGCCCTGTGTATCATAGAATTTCTTCAGTGTGGAAACAGGCCATTCAGCCCATTGAGTCCACACCAACCCTCCTCCCTGTAACCCAGCCTTTCCCATTGGCTAATCCACCTAGCCTGCACATCCCTGGACACTATGGGGAAATTTAGCATGAACAGTCCTCCTAACCTGCGTATCTTTGGACAGTGAGAGGAAACCGGAGCACCCGGAGGAAGCCCACACGGACAGAGAATGTGCTAACTCCACACAGTCAGTTGCCTGAGGCTGGAATCAAACCTGGGTCCCTGGCACCGTGAGGCAGCAGTGCTAACTGTCCAGCTACCATGCCATCTTATACATGGTCTGGCCTGTACCTAACTCTAGTTCCACCGTATGAGAAAATAAAAACAGAAATTGCTGAAGAAACTCAGCAGGTCTGGCAGCATCTGTGGAGAGAAAGCATAATTAAGTTTTTGTTTCTAGTTTCATCCTGTGCAGTTTACTTTAAGATCCCGGTGGTTCAAGAGGGCTGAGCTTCTTCCTTATGGTAACTGCGAATCGACAAAAAGTGCAGCATTGCTGTTGTCCTTTTCGCTCACAACTTGACAACAAAGAAAGCCCCTCAATGCATTATTTTCTAACGCTCCAATGGATGAGGTTGAGTGGTCCATTGAAGGATTTTTGGGAGGATGGAAGGCTGCCTATATGTAGATTAAGGGGTTTTTTGGAGAGGTCGAGGAGATTGGGCCTGTGCCCGCTGGGGTTTGAAGAATGAAAGGAGACCTTATTGAAAGCTGTGCATGGTCAGGAAGAAGAGATCACATTCGAGGTTAGACATGGGCCGAGTCAGTATATACTTTGGGGGATTTAGAAGCAACATGGGAATTCGGTGCAGAGGGAAAGAGGTGCTTTTTGCATGATGTTTTGGTTCATACTTTCTCAGGTTATTTTTTTAAATAGTATAAACTGAAGTCCAGGATTAGGGGCCCAGCACAAAAGAGTGATGTCACAGGAAATCTATAAGCTCATTGGTTGGAGGTAGTTGCTAATTTGACTATATTATTTTCAGATTCAAGGTTTTTTTCTTTTTTATTCATTCACTGGATGAGAGTGTCACTGACCAGGCAGCACTTATTGCCCATGCCTAATTGCCCAGAGGGCAGTTTAGAGTCAACCACATTGCTGTGGGTCTGGAGTCACATGTCGTCCAGGCCAGATAAGAATGGCAGTTTCCTTCTCGAAAGGATGTTAGTGAACCAGGTCGGTTTTTCCGACATTTGACAGTTGATTCATGGTCATCATTAGATTCTTAATTCCAGATATTAATTGAATTCAAATTCATCTGCCGCGATGGGATTCGAATCTGGGTCCCAAAAACGATATCTGGGTCTCTGGATTAACAGTCCAGCAATAATGCCGCTAGGCCATCACCTCCCTGGTAAATAGAAATGTTTATAGATTACCGACGAAAACAAATGTAGAAATTCAGTTAGAAAACAAGTTAAAAACTAAGTGAATAAATAGAGATGTAGGGCCTACTGATGTACTGTACCTGCATGATGTAGGAGCTGGACTCCATTGTGGTTCATAGTGACCACATCTACAGCAAATGTTGGTTGCTTGAGGAACAGAGCTACAGTGCGGCAACAGAACGTTTAGTCTAACTCGTCCATGGTGACTAAGTTTCCTAAACTAAACTAGTCTCGCTTGTCTGTGTTTGGCCCATATCCCTCTAAACTTTCCTGTTCATGTACGTGTTTAAATGCTGTAACTGTACCTACATCTACCACTTTCTCTGGCAGTTCATTCTATACATGCACCACCCTCTACGTGAAAAGTTGTGCCTCAGGCCCAATTTAAATCTTTCTCCTCTCACCTTTTTAAATGTGCCCCCTAGTTTTGAACTCCCCCACTTTAGGGCAAAGACCTTTGCTATTCGCCTTGTCTATGCCACTCACTATTTTATCAACCTTTGTAAGGTCACCTCTCAGCCTTCTATGCTCCATTGAAAAAAGTCCTAGACCGTCGTGGCAACATCCTGGTAAATCTTTTCTAAACCCTCTCCAATTAATAATATCCTTTCTATATCAGGGGACCAGAACTGGACACAATACTCCAAAAGAGGCCTCGCCAATGTCCTGTACAACTTCAACATGACATCCTAACCCTTATACTCAAAGGTCTGAGCAATGAAGGCAAGTGTGCTGAATGCCTCACCTACCTACGATGCAACTTTCAAAGAACTATGTACCTGAACCCCTCAGTCTCTCTGTTCCACAACACTACCTAGGCCCTACCATTGAGTGTATAAATTCTGCCCTTGTTTGTTTTACCAAAATGTAATACCTCATATTTCTTCAAATTAAACTCCATCTGCAGCCCCTCAGCCCATTGGCCCAATTGATCAAGATCCCTTTTGTAATCTTAGATAACCTTCACTCTCGACTATACCACTAATTTTGGTGGGAGTCCTCCGCAAATTTACGAACCATGCCTGCGAAATTCTCATCCAAATTGTTTGTATAAATGACAAACAACAGCGGACCCAGGACCAATCCCTGTGGAACGCCGTTGGTCACAGGCTTCTAGTCCAAAAAATCTACCCCCCACTACCATTCCCTGTCTCCTACTGTCAAGCCAATTTTCTGTCCAATTGGCAAGGTCTCCCTGAATCCCATGTGATCTAACTTTACTAATTAGTATACCATGCAGAACCTTGTTAAAGGCTTCACTAAAGTCCATGTAGATAATGTTTACTGCTCTGCCCTCATTAAATTTTTTTTTTAGGTGATGGCCTAATGGTCTTATCGCTGGACTGTTAATTCAGAGAGCCACATAATGTTCTGGGGACCCAGGCTCGAATCCCACCACAGTAGATTTGGTGGAATTTGAATTCAATAAAAATATCTGGAATTAAGAGTCTAATAATGACCATGAATCCATTGTCAATTGTTGGAAAAAAAACCATCTGGTTCACTAACGTCCTTTAGGGAAGGAAACTGCCATCCTTACCTGGTCCGGCCTACATTTGACTCCAGAGCCACAGCAATGTGGTTGACTCATAACTGCCCTCTGCAAAATTAGGGATGGGCAATAAATGCTGCCTAGCTAGTGGCACCCTCATCCTGTGAATGAATAAAGGAAATCTTTCGGGTTACATCCTCAAAAAAAAACTCGGTCAGCTTTGAATGGATCTGGGGTCACGTGAAGGCCAGATCAGGTAAGGATGAGGAGGTAATCCAGATAGAAGCATGTTCCACCACTCTCTGAGGAAAGAGATTTCTTCGATGTCCTAATTTAATTTCTTCAGCATCTTACCTTCATGTTCCCTAGTATAGCTTTTCCTTCCAAATCGAAGAGCTTTCTTTGTGTCTGCAAATAAGAAGGTCTGAAACCTGTTCACTCTTTTCTGATGCAACATTGTGATTCCAGCACTTTTTTTAATTACACCCTTGGCCATGCCTTCATCCATCTTTGTTTTGTTTTGTTTTGTTATGGTGTCCCACACTTAGCAAGACTCCAACCACGACCTAAACAAGGTTCACGTTTTGAATTCTATTACACTTGACCTGTTTTCCATCAAGGTCTCATTTCCAATTTCTAACATACTTTTTGAGAATGGCGTTATTCCAGGATTCTTTGACCCATTTCTACTGAGAGTTGAGATGGTTTTACATAGCGCTTTGGATATTAAGCACTTTGTAAAGTCTTCATTTCTGCGGATGGCCACAGACTGTGAATTTTGAAGAGAGGTTGTCACGAAGCTAATCAGAAATTGTTTTGCTTGGAGACCCAACTATTATGCATTAGATTTCAATCAAGGTGTGAGGTAAATTAGATGAGGAATTACATGGTTAATAATATCAAAAAATGTCGAGCAACAAACGAATCTTGGCGCAGGTTGGTAAGACATTGGAAAAGGATGATGGCATACTTTTCCCTCATTGCCTTAGGCCCTACGGCAAGAGAGGAGAGATGTTATCTTAGAACAGTGCAGAAAAAGTAGGAGATTTTGGTTAAAAGATTCAGCATGTAATTCTTGTCACTGGGTTATGGGAAGGATGTGATTGCTTCAGTGAGAGCACAGCAGAAATTCATGAAGGTGTCATCAGGATCGGAGATCTTTAGCTATGAGGAAAGTTTGGATAGTTATGACCTTTATTGGAAAGGCCACATCCCTAATTAAAAACCGAAAGAACTGCAGATGCTGTAAATCGGAAACACAAACAGTAATTTCTCAGAACACTGTTCTGAGGCAGGGCCGCTTGACCTATAATTTTAACTCTGATTTCTCAGATGTTGCCAGACCTGCAGAGCTTTTCCAGCAATTTCTGTTTTTGTTTCACATCCTAATTGCTGTTGACGAGGTTGTGGTGAGCTGACTTCTTGGACCACTGCAACCTGTGCAGGAAGAGCTTGGGTGCATGCACAGCACTGTTGGCCATGGAGTTCCAGGATTTTGAATGGCGATGTAGTTCCAAGTGTGTGAATTTGATGAAACCCTGGGGGTGTCAGTGTTCTCATCACATCCTTCATCTTGGATTCCAGGATAGCCACTGTTTCTGCTTTGCACAAGCTCAGAAATCTAAAAGGACATGATTGGAGAAAGACACAAAAGCCTATAGGGTAGACTGGAAAGTGGCAGGCCAAGCTGAAAAAGCATTTCTTATGACATGCAGAGAGTCTGGGCTTTGTAGTGGCGAGGAACAAGTAAATAATGATGAATCTTTATGAAACACAAGCTCAAGTACAATAGCAAGGTCATAATGACAAGGGCTTTCACTTGCCTGGCTAGATTGAAAAATCCTTAGAATGTTCTCACAGCAGAGAATGTTGAGAGGAGTCTCAAGAGTGTAGGTAATGATAAACGGTTTGCTTTGAGAGTGATGCCTCTATGGAGAGGGCGTAGATTTGAGAGGATTGACAAAAGGACGAAGAGTGAAATGAGCAAAGTTTTTCTGAGTCTGACCTGGTTGAGATTTGGAATGCCCTACTTGGAAATGTGGTGGAGAGTGGTTTAATCATGCCTTTCCATGGAGAACTTGTGAATTACTTGAATTGAAACCAAGTTGCATGACCACAAGGAAACAGTTGAGGAGATGGCCCTATGCAGAGCAGGCGTGAACTTGCTGAGCAAGAGGCCTCCAATTCTGTTGTAACAAAGGTACAGTTCAATGACAGGCTGCTAGCTCTCCTTCATGGCAACGTTTCAGAAGGATCTCCTGGGTTGTGAATCACGAGGGCATTTGATTTATTATTGTCGCATGTACTGAAATACAGTGAAAAGTATTGTTTTGCTTGCTTTCCAGGCAAATCATACCTTACATCAGCAGATCAGGGTAATAGTACAGAATGCAGAATATTGTGTTACAGCTACAGAGAAGGTGCAGAGAAAGAGCAACTCTAATATATGAGAGGTCTATTTCTAAGCCTGATAACAGCATGGAAGAAGCTGGTCTTAAATCTGTTCGTATGTGTTTTCAAACTCTTGTATCTTCTGCCCGATGGAAGAGGGTGGAAGAGAGTATAACTGGGAGGTGGGGTGGGAGGGGTTCTTTGATTATGTTGGCTGCCTTCATGAGGCAGCGGGAAGTGTAGACGGAGTCAATGGGAGGAAGGCTGGTTTGTGTGATGGACTGGGCCACATTCGCAACACTCTAATTCCTTGCGGTGTTGAGCAGAGCAGTTCTTGTGATGTAGCTGTGATGCATCTGGATTGGATGTCCTTTAGGCTTTGGAAATGCAAATCTTTCCCTGCTTTTCCCCAGCTTCGAAGTGGGACACCTTTATTAAAATCCAAGTTGTGAGCTGTTTAAAACACAAAGTAAATTTCATGTCATATATTTGGTGCTCGCGGGAAATGCAAGCTTGCAAAGCTTTGGGGCTAACCTAACAGCATGACAAAATAGAATTGTGGCAGGTTTGTTTTTTAATAGCGTGGGCTGCAGGAGTTAAAACACTGATCTGTTTTATCTTTATTAATTACAATGCTACCATACATATCAGCTCATGGCACGAACTGGATTGTTCTGAAGTCTGTGCGTGTCACCCTTGCCCTGCGTCAAAGGATCGGTGACACAGTATTTCTGAGGCGGACAATCATATTTGTTAATAAATGGTTGCCTACGATGTGTCAAAAGTCAATTTGAAAAATATGTACGGACACGTTCATTGCAAGTGAAGCAGTGCATCATCAGAAAGATAATTGGAGTTGGGCATTTAGAGCTGTGTCTTTGAAATTGCTTCCTTGGGCCACTTGGGCCACTTTTTCAGTCTTAAATGGTGAATAATGGCTTAAGTGACCATGTTTGTGGGTACCAATCATTTAAAATAGCTTGGATGCAAGAATACAAGCATGGGGCTGGATGAACACAGCAGGTCAAGCAGCATCATAGGAGCAGGAAAACTTGACGTTTCGGGCCTAAACCCTTCATCAGAAATC
>JAHRHZ010000248.1:3597142-3614780 GCA_024137785.1 Ginglymostoma cirratum | reverse complement strand
GGATGGTGGCAGCAAACCTACTTTACTGTGACCAAAGGTTCAGATAGCTCCCACAATATGTGATAATTGGTGAGGATTCATCATGCAACATGGTGTGTAGTGGTGAAAATTTAATCTACAATAAACTGCTGCAGATAATGAGGGCTGGGTACTCCCATTGTGCTGTTTGGAAGGGCATTCCAAGATTTTGACCCAGTGCAAGTGAATGAATGGCACCGTTGTGATAGCATTGTGACGGGCATATACAGGGTGAATAGAAAGCAGCTGGTTGAATGGTCAAGAACAAGGGGGTCTAGTTTTAAAGTAAAAGGCTGGAGGTTTAGAGGGGATTTGAGGAAATCCCCAGAGGATGGTGAAGATCTGCAACGCATTGCTTGGGAGGGAAGTTAGGCAGGAAACTTCACATTCTTTAAAAATATATGAGTGAGCACTTGAAATGTCATGCCATTCAAGGTGATGGGCCTGTATGGGAAAGTGGGACAGGTGAAAGTAGCAGTATATTTTTGGTGGCTCAGATTCGATGGGCCAAAGGGTCTCTTCTGTCCTGTATAATTCTATGATCCCAAGACATGATGCTGTAATGTTTGGATGGGACTTTGCAGGTGGTGGTATTCCCACACATTTGCAGCCCTTGTCCTCCTGGGTGGTAGACATTCGGGATTTGGAGAGTGCTGCTGAAAGAGCCTTGGCAAGTTCCTGGAAATCATCTCGGATGGAGGAAGTGAAAATTGGAGCATGGGATTGGGCTGCCACTCGAGTTTGCTTTGTTTGGATTGTGTTGCATTTCTCAAGTGAGTTTGGAAACATATTCACCCAAGCAAGCAGAGGGTACTCCATCACACCCCTCTAGACACTGAGCGGGTTTTATTTTGGGAGTAGTGAGTGAGTTATTTGCTGTGGATTCCTAGTCTCTGAGTCACCGTATTTATATGGTGAGTCCAGTTCAGCTTCTGATCCATCTTGGAATGTTGATAACGGGCACTTCAATGATGGTGGCATCACTGAATGGTAAGTGATGATGGTGGTTAAACTGTCTCCTGTTGGACATTGTCCTTACATGGACTTGTGAGACGTGAACGTCACTTGCTACTTAAGGCCCAAGCCTGAATGTCATCCATTGCTGCATATTGACAAGAAATGCTTCAGAAATCTCAAAATGCACCTTGCGTTTTGCTATCAGTGAGCGTCCCCACTTCTGGCCTTGCAGTGGAGGGAAGGTCATCAATGAAATAACTGAAGATGATTACACCTACAACACTACCCTGAGGAACCCCTGTAGGGACGTCCTGGAGCTAAGAGGAGCTCAGCAACCAGACACATCTTCCTTTGGTATGGTTCAAACCAGTAGGAAGCACCCCCACTCTCCCAGCTTCGATTCCCATTGACTCCAGTTTTACCACTGCTGCTTCAGGTCACACTTAATCAAATGCAGCCTTGATGCCAAGAGTAGATGCTCTCAGGTCACCTCTGAAGTTCAACTGTTTGGTTTATATTTGGACCAAGGCTAGCATGAGATCAGGATAATATGACCCTAGTTGAATGCAAACTGGGCATCAGTGACCAGGATATTATGAAGCAATACTGTTTAATAACTTTGACACCTTCTAACAGATAGACTGATGGGGCAGTAATTGGGTGGGTTGGGTTTCTCCTGCTATTTAATACACGGGACATAGGGAAATTTCCCACATAGTTGGGTAGATGCCAACGTTGTATCTGTGCTGGACACGGCCTTGGGTGTGGCTAGTTCTGGAGCACATGTCTTTGGTACCATTACCGGAATGTTAACAAGGCCCATAGCCTTTGCAGCGTCCAGTGCTGCCTTCATTGTTGAACGGGATAATAAGTTTGCAGATGATCATGAAGATTGACTGACTGGGTGGTTGACAGTGAAGAAAAAGGTCTTGGGTTACAGGAGGATATAGACAGGTTGGTTAGACAAGCAGATGGAATTTAACCCTGGTAAATGTGAGGTGATGCACTTTAGAAGAAGGGACAAGACAAGGGAATAATCAATGGCAGGACATGAGGAAGCTCAGAGGAAGAGAGGGATCTTGGGATGCTTGTCTATAGATCCATGAAAATGGCAGGGAGGATAATAGGGTGGTTAAGAAGGCATACAGGACACATGCCTTTATCACTCATGACGTAGATTATAAAAGCAGGGAGATTATATTGGAGCTTTACAGAACTTTGGTTAGGCCACAGCTGGAGTACTGTGTGTAGTTCTCTTCCACTGCTCGATAGGAGGGATGTGATTTCAACAGCTCTGGTGCAGATAAGATTCATCGGGCTGTTGCCTGGAATGGAGGAGGTTAGAGAGGCTGGTTGTTTTCTTTAGAGCAGTGAAGGCTGAGAGGGGCCCTGAGTGAGAAGTATAAGATTGAGGGGACTGGACAAGCTGATAGAAAACATAGGCTGTTCCTTTAGTTTAAGGGTCAAGAAAGAGAAGCTGTAATATTAAGGTGAAAGGCAGGAGGTTTCGAGGGGATTTGAGGATTGTTTTTCAGTCAGAGGGTGGTGGGGGTCTGGAATGCGCTGCCTGAGGTGGTGATTGAGGCAGAAAGCCTCACAAACTGTAAATGTATTTTGGATGAACACTTGACATGTCAGAACATTCAAGTCTATGGGCTTAGTGCTGGAGATACAATGTGGTAGCAGATACTACAGTGTCTTTTAAAGGGCGTCTTGACAAATACATGAATAGGATGGGAACAGAGGGATATGGTCCCCAGAAGGGTAGGGGGTTTTAGTTGTGACCGACAACATATTGGTGGGAGCTTGGAGGGCTGAAAAGCCTATTCCTGTGCTGTAATTTTGGTCTGGGCCCGAAATGTCAGCTTTCCTGCTCCTCTGATTCTGCCCGGCCTGTTGTGTTCATCCAGCTCAACACCTTGTTATCTCAGATTCTCCAGCATCCGCAGTTCCTACTGTCTCTGTAATTTTCTTTGTTCCTTGTCGTTCTATTTAGAGTAGTCCTTTTCTGTCGGTGTAGACTTAACGGAATGAAGGGTATGATTGTATGAACTATCTGTCACGTGGAGTAACCAGAGTTGTTTGAACTTGTTTGTCTTGCATTTGTAGTGAGGACCACAGGAGGAGGCTGTGATAGATTATTGCTGATAAAATGGGATATTTGTGCAGCCAGTTTCTGTGGCAAGTTGTTAAAATGTCCACCACTGTTCATGACTAGATGTGTCAGCAAGTGGAGGCAAATATTCGGAATATTCTATGTGCGCTGAAGTAGTTTGTCTCACTATTATGTATTTGTAATAAGTGACCAGAATGGACATTCTTTCCTACATTACAGAAACCTGGCAATCTACAGTGTTTCTGTCAGCATAGTGCTTCGGTATTTTGACGTTTTTTTTTTCTACGGCTTTGCTGCTCAGAATTTACATGGTTACATTTTTCATATCACTCGCTATTTCCAATTTCTTGCTCTATTGCCTTCTGTCAGTCTTCTTCCTTTCCACATGCAGATTAAATAATGTCCATTAGCGTTTCATACATTCTGCTACTGTAGCTGACTCCAGCTTTAATTCATTCTTTCTAAAGCTGCCCAAACTGTGTTGCTTTTTTTTGTCCCTGCAGCCTATTTTCCAAAGGACCATTTCTTACTAAAAACTGATTACCGGCATAGGGGTATCACTGGCTAAGCCAAGATAGCTGCACACCCCTAATTGCCCTTGAACTAAATTTCAGGGGATGGTTAAGAGCCAAGCATATTTATGGCAATCAACAGTGGTTGCATAGTTGCCATTAGATCAGCACTTTGTTAAATGATGAAATTAAAATCTGAAATTGTGAGAGTGGGATTTGACCCCATGTGCCCAGAACATTATTCAGGGATAAAAGGTACTGCAGATGCTGGAGAATCCGAGATAACAAGCATGGGGCTGGATGAACACAGCAGGTCAAGCAGCATCATAGGAGCAGGAAAACTTGACGTTTCGGGCCTAAACCCTTCATCAGAAATGGGGGAGGGGAAGAGGGTTCTGAAATAAATAGGGAGAGAGGGGGAGGTGGATAGAGGATGGATAGAGGAGAGGATAGGTGGAGAGGAGGCAGACAAGTCGAAGAGGCGGGGATGGAGCCAGTAAAGGTGAATATAGGTAGGGGGGTAGGGAGGAGATAGGTCAGTCCAGGGAGGACGGACAGGTCAAGGGGGCGGGATGAGGTTAGTAGATAGGAGATGGGGGTGTGGCTTGAGGTGAGAGGAAAAACAGATTAGGGAGGTGGAGATGAGCTGGGCTGGTTTTGGGATGCGGTTGAGGGAGGGGAGATTTTGAAGCTTGTGAAATCCACATTGATGCCACTGGGCTGCAGGGTTCCCAGGCTGAATATGATTTGCTGTTCCTGCAGCCTTCGGGTGGCATCACTGTGGCATTGCAGGAGGCCCAGGATGGACATATCATCTGAGGAATGGGAGGGACTCTGGATTGCTAGGCTAGTGAAATTAGCACTACACCACAGCTTCATTTTTCTTTGAAACCCAGTCTCCTCAAACCCCAACCTACTGCTTCATGTCTTGTGTCAACCTCTCTTCTACTGCTGTCTATCAGAAGTTGGTGCCCTATGTAACAAGGCTGTATTATAAAGTAGGAGAATTAGGCCATTCAGCCCATTGAGTCTGCTGCACCATTTGATCATGGGTGACATGATCTCAACCCCCCCCCATTATCCTCCTTTCTCCCCATATCCTTTGATCCCCTTACAAGTTCACATTTGAGTTTTACCCAGTGAAAATGAAAATTCACCTGGATCCTGGTCTGCTCAGCTGGAAATCTTCTCTATATAAATCGTTGTCACACCCCATAAACCAGGGGGCCAATGACAAGAGACATGGTTGATGAAACTAGAACAAAGGTCACAATCTCAGAAAAAGAAGTCAGGCAATTTCGAAAAAAGGCGAGGAGAAATTTGTTCAGAGGGTTGCGAATCTCGTAAATTCTATGCTGCAGGGTCTGTGGGACTTCAGTCGTTTTGTATGTTCCTGATGGAGATGTTCCTGAATTTTGGACTTTATGGGGTTGTGGATTGTGGACAACAAGCAATGAAGTGTGATTGAGAAGCGGAACCACAATCTTATTGACAACTGGAACAGTCTTGCTCCAGTTCCTGTTTCTTAGACCTATATGCTCGTCTGAAAATTTTAGCTACAATCGAACGGAGACCAGCAGCAGTTTCAGAGAAGCGCAGTCTGTGTAAGAAATGGTGATCCTTAACATTGGATGACCTTAAGACAATGGAGCAGAAATTAAATCCTAAAATGAACTTCATAAAAACCTGAAGTGTAAACAATCTCACAAGTGTGGGGAAAGAGCAGAACAATTGAATGCCTTTGATGGTTCAATGGGATAATGATTGGACTGAATCCTAATGCTATCATTTTTTAATCTAGTCTTATTGCAGGGCTCATTTGTTGCCCATCCTTTGCAAACATGGTGTTGAGCTGTTTTCTTAAACCATTGCAATCCACGTATTGTATGAACACCCACAGTCCATGCTATGAGGGGAGAATTCCAGGATTTGGTCACACTAGCAGTGAAGGAGTGGCAATATATTTCCATGTCAGGATGGTAAGCGGCTGGGTGGGGAATTTGAAGGTGGTGGTGTTCCTACCTATCTGCTGCATTTGTCCTTCTGGATGGTCGTGGCTTAGGAAGTGGTTGTTGAAGGAGCTTTCGTGTTTCCATATACAGATTAAAAATGTCCATTAACATTTCATACATTCGGCAGCTGTGGCCAAGTCCAGATTTAAATCATCCTTCTTAAGGCTGTCCAGACTGTGGTGTGGTTTCTTTCCTCTGGTCTATTTTGCAAAAGACCTTTTCTTAATTTAAAAAAAAAGAGATTACCAGCATATGGGTATCACTGGCTGGGTCAGGATAGCTGCACACCCTAACCCTTCAACTAAATATGTTAGGCCATTTCAGGGGGTAGTCAAGAGCCAAGCATCTTTATGGTAAACAACAGTGGTTGCATAGTTGCCATTAGATCAGCACTTTATTACTTTCAGATTTTAATTGAATTTGAATTTCATCATTTGCTAGAGTGGGATTTGAACCCATGTACCCAGAACATTATCTAGGGATTCTAGGTTGCTAGACCAGTGATTCTTACCACCACACCACAGCTTCACTTTTCTTTGAAACCCAGTCTCCTCCACTGCCAACCTACTGCTTCATGCCTTGTGCCAACTTGTCTTCCGCTACTGTCTCTTTGGTGGTTGGTGCTCTATGCAACAAGGTTATATTACATAGGAGGAGAATGAGGCCATTCAGCCCATTAAGTCTCCCAATTGAGTTTCCACCTGCAAATTAGATAACTTCTATTAGCATTTCGTACATTCTGCTGCTGTAGCTGAGTCCAGCTGAAATGCATCCTCTAGGTGTTACAGTAATGTTGATGGACACCAGTGATGGAGGAAGTGAATGTTAAAGGCTGTGGATGGAGTGCCAATCATGCTGGATCTTTGAAAAAACAGAACCTCTCTGATCCACCCTCCAAAATGAAGGCTTCTCATGTCCCTAAACCCTTACCCTCTCTGGATTCTTCATTTGTATAGCAGTGAAGACAGTTGACCCCACCCTTTACGGTCTGCAGCTCGCTTTTTAAGAGGGACGGACTGCCTTTAAGATGAGCAGGTTAACTGCACCCTGTGAGATCCGTACCTGCCACCTGACTCCCCCTGTTATGCACTCAGGCAGCCTGCAGCTCATGCCTGACTGACACCAATCGGGAAGATGAGTTAGCACCAGGCCCTGGTGTGCTGCCTGTCTTTCTATGAAAATGGGCACCAACAGGACTGTACACCCATGCCCAGCAGTGTGGCACAGCACAGTTTTAGCTCGGTGTTCCTTCTCATCAAACATCAGCCAACGACTGTGTCAGCTCTGGGCTGGAGCCCTGAAATATTCACTGCCCATCCCATTAGCCAATGATCAGAAATTTCAATCTCTTCAGCCAAAAATATGCCTTCGTTCTTTGAAGAACAAACACTGTGTAAATCTTGCGACAGTAAGATCCCACCAACGGCAAAGTGATGAATGACTGGAATATCTGTCTGACTTTTTTTAAAGTTAACTGATCAGAAATTTAATGAGACCTCTTGAGCAGGTGAGACCGGAACCACAGACCTCTTGAGCCAAAGGTAGGGATACTCCCACTGCACCACAAGACCTGCTAGACGCATCTGTAGATTTTTTTTAAAATCAGTATGATCAGACATGATCCCATGCATGTGCTGCCCTTGTCCTTTAGGTGGTAGGGGATTGTGAATATGGAAGGGGCTGTCTCAGGAGCTTTGAGTTGCAGTGCATCTCCCAGGTGGCACAGTAGTGCTGATGGGCATTGACACCCATGGATAGGGTGCCAGTCATACATTCTGCTTGGCCTGAGTGCTGTCAATGTTTCTGATTTGTGGTCCTCCACCTTTGGAGCAGTTGGGACTTGAATCTAGGCAGCCCCTGAGCCAGAGGTAGAGATGCTACCACTGCACCACAAGACCCAATCGGTATATGTGTGAATGCTAGCTGGTAGTGAGATACATGAGCCATCAGCCTATCGGCCAGCCACATCCCAGTGTGGCGATCCGCTGTGATCAGGCTTGCTGTTTAAGCAGGGGCTTGTCCTCCCCACTTTGTCAAAGATCAGAAACTGACACAACGAGGTGACTGGACTCTCTGCAGACTCTCTGAAAGCTTCTGAGGCGAAACTGATTTTTTTTTCATGTATAGGAATGAGCAAGTGTTTATTTTGGGATCCAACTGAGGCTTTGCTACTGTCATCAACAGGATGTGTGGTTAGCTGAGCAGCATTGTGTAAATGTGTATTGAGTAGGACTGTGTGCAGCAGAGTAGTTCAATTATTGGACTAACACACTGTTAGCTGGCTCAGCACTGAGATCTGGAGTTCCCTAAACATGTCCTCTGTCTCTCTCAAGTCCTATTTTTGGCCAGGCATTTTGACACCTGCACTAATAATTTTTTTTAATGTGACTCAGTGTTAGATTTTGTTGACTTACACTTGTGTGAGGTGTTTCAGTATTTGAAAAGTACTGGTATTAATATACGGTATCGTTTTTGTAACTTTCTATTTAAAGGAGGAGAATTACCTGTAACAGTCTTTCAGCAGGCTTATACTGAAGTGAAAATATTAAACTATTGAGGGCAGGTTGCATGGATTAAGTTTGTATTCCTTTTGAGTGCAAAAAATCAAACAGGTTAGCTCGAAATGTTTGAAGATAATTAAAAGAAATAAATGTCGATCGAGCAGAACTGGTAGCGAAGACAAGAACACTGGAGCATAAATGGGAGCCAGACGACCGTGATGTGATGTTAGAACATACGGACAAAGGAACAGGAGTAGGCCACTCAGCCCTTCCACCTGCTCTCCCATTCAATAAGATTATGGCTGATCTGATTTTCACCTCAACTCCACATTCCTGCACATCTCTGATAACTTTTCATCCCCTGGATAATCAAGAATCTATCTACCTCTGCCTTAAAAACATTTGAAGATTGTGCATTTACTGCCTTTTGAGAGAGTGTATTCCAAACTGTCTCAACCCTCTGAGAGAAAAAGTGTTTCCTTAAGTCTCTGTTTTAAGTGGGTTCCCCTTATTTTGAAAAGGTGACCCCTAGTTCTAGTCCCTCCCTCAAATAGAGACATCCTTTCGACATACCTCATGGTCAAGGCTTCTCAGGATCTTAGATTTCAATTAAATCACCTCCAACTGTTCTGAACTCCAGAGAGCACGGGTCCAGCCTATCTAGCCTTTCCTCATAAGGTAATCCACTCATTGTCAGCATTGGTCTAGTAGACCTTCTCTGAACGGCTTCCAACACATTAACATCCTTTTGTAAATACGCTGATCAGTACTGTACACAGTACTCCAGATACACCCGCACCAATACCTTGTACAACTGAAGAATAACCTCTCTGCAGGGTTACAGGGATAGGGTAGGGGATTGGGTCTGGGTATGATGGACTTCAAAGGGTTAGTGTGGACTCGATGGCCTGCTTCCACAATGTAGGGACTCTATGATGTTACACCCTTGCATTCATGTCCCCTCACAATAAAACATACCATTCATTACTTTTGCTGACTACTTGCTGTAGTTGCATATTAACCATCTGCGATACATCAGGAAGCTCTTATTCAAAAGAAAAAGGCGATTGGGAAACTATAGTTCTTCCCCTACAAATAAATTCTTTTTCAGTAACATTCTTTTTCTTCAGTGGGATCAATGGTAAGACTATAAGACACGGGAGCTAAAGTAGGCTGTTCGGCCCAACAGGATTGCTCCACCGTTGGACGAAATTATAGCTGATCTGAAAATCCTCGACTACACTTTCCTGCTTTGTCCTCCATACCCCTCGTTCCCTTACTGATTAAAAATCTGTCTACCTCGGCCTTGGATAAAGTTAATAACCCAGCCTTGATGGCCCTCTGTGATATAGAATTCCACACATTGACTACCTTCTGAGAGAAGTGACCCTCCCCAAACAGTGGTGGGTCACTTGTTGGGGGGGATTCTGAGAGACAATGTTTACATGCATTTGGAAAGACAAGGACTGGTTAAGGATATTTATCATGACTTTGAGTGTGGATGATCGTATCTCTCAAATTTGATTGAGTTTTATTTTGAAGAGGTTACCAAGACAATAGATTAAGGCAGAGCGGTAGATATTGTCTACGTGGACTGTAGCAAGGCCTTTGACAAGGTTCTATATGGTAGGCTGGTAAGTAAGGTTAGATCACATGGGATCCAGGGACAACTAACCAATTAGCACTGCTACCTCACAGCCCCAGGGCTTTGGGTTTGATCCCACCCTCGGGTGACTGTCCGTGAGGAGTTTGCACGTTCTCCCCATGTCTGCATGGGTTTCCTCTGGGTGCTCTGCATTCCTCACACAGTCCAAAGATGTGTGGGCTAGGTGTATTGACCATGCCAAATTGCCCGTAGTGTTCAGGGTCTGGGTGGGATTCTCTGAGGTTCGGTTTGGACTTGTTGGGCCGAAGGGCCAGTTTCCACAATGTCGGGATTCTATGAGAAAGAACTGGCTTGACAGTAGGAGCCGGACGGTGGTGGTAGAGCATTGTTATTTGGACTGACCAGTAGTGTTCCGCAGGGATTGATTCTGAATCCACTGTTTGCCATTTAGATCAATGATTTGAATGATAACTTGGGAGATATAGTTAGTAAGTTTCGAGATGACACCAAAATTGCTGGTACAATGGATAGTGAAGAAGGTTATCTAAGACTACAAAGAGATCCTGATCAGATGGGTCAATGGGCCAAGAAGTGGCAGATGGAGTTAATATAAATTTGAGGTAAGGAAAGGCAAACTGGGACAGGACTTACACAGTTAATGGTAGGGCCCTGGGGAGTGTTGAACAACATAGGTCTTTGAAAACAATGTCGCATGTAGACAGGGTGGTGAAGAAGGCACTTGGCACGCTTGCCTTCATTGGTCAGAACATTGAGCCTAGGAGCTGGGATGTCATGTTGTATCTATACAAAACATTGGTAAGACCACATTTGGAATATGGTGTAGAGTTCTGGTAGCCCTGCTATGGAAAGGATGTTGCTAAACAAGAAAGGATACAGTAAATATTTATAAGGATTTTGCCGGGACTGGAAAGTTTGAATTATAAGGAGAGGCTGTGTAGGCTGGTGCCTTTTTTCCCTGAAGCTTAGGAGGCTGAGGGATGACCTTTATAGAGGTTTATAAATTCATGAGGCGCATAGAAAGGTGAATAGCCTTAGTCTTTTCCCTAGGGAAGGAAAGTCTAAAACTGGAGAGCATGGGTTTAAGGCAAAAGGGCAAATATTTGAAAGGGATCAAAGGGGCAATTTTTTCATGCAGAGTGTAGTGCATATATGGGATGAGAGATAAAAGGTACTGCAGATGCTGGAGAATCCGAGATAATAAGGTGTGGGCCTGGAAGAACACAGCAGGTCAAGCGGCATCATAGGAGCAGGAAAACTTGACGTTTCGGGCCTAGACCCTTCATTAAGTTTGGGAAATCTGGTCAGCATGGGCAAGTTGGATTGAAGGGTCTGTTTCTGTGCTGTGTTTCCCATGACTCTGTCACAAATAGGACTCCATAATCAGAGATAATGGCGTCTGGACCTTTTTGCATCTTGCGCAAATTTCGAGTTCAGTATAGTGACTCCTCAGAACAGAACGGCTCTGAAGAAGTTGCTGGAAAAGCTCAGCAGGTCTGGATGCTGCTTGGCCTGCTGTGTTCATGCAGCTTCACACCTTGTTACCTCACTGAAACATTAACTGCTTTTCTCTCCACAGATGCTGCTAAAGCTGCTGAGTTTCTCCAGCTTTCTGTTCATTTCAGATTTCCAGCATCTCAAGCACTTTGGTTTTATTAGAAGGAAACATAAGAAGTCCAGACCCATAACAGTCTCTTAAATACACTGCTCTTGGCAGTTATGCTTGGTCAATGAATGCTGGCCTAGGCAGCAATACCCATGTCGCGTGAAAGAAAAAATAGCCACAGAACACATTGTCTCAGCAAACACACAATTCACCACTGCAAAATAACATATTAAAGAAGAATTTTAAAAAATGGGCTGAAGCTCAATTGTACACCATGGGGAGTGAAGTAATTTCTTTTTCTTCTGTTGGTGTAAGAGCAAATTTCAATTAAATACCAGTGCTGGTCAAAAACCTGCTTTCTTCAGCTCTTTCCTCTTAATAACACGCTGGTAGATTTCAGATGTAATAAAGATCCAGCATCATTGAGGGAACAGTGTAATAAGTTAAATCAGCTGTGCAGAATGACACCTCTCCCCTCAGAAATAAATCTTTTCTATTACTGCTTCATTCTTCAAATAATATTCATTTTAAGGTGGAGTGCTTTATCCACCTACTTTTTGGATACTTCAGTCCAGCTTCCTAGCTTCTGCTCTCTGTGCATTGGAGCTCATTTGGAATTCTATATCTTAACCCTTACCATCTACAGATGCGCTGTTGAAAGCATGCTGTCTGGGCGCTTAATGACCGAGTACGGCAACGGCTCTGCCCAGGACCATAAGAAACTACAGAGTGTTGTGTGCACAGCCCAGACCATCACGGAAGCCAACCTCCCATCCACAGACTCCATTTACATGGCTCACTGCTGTAGAAAGGGGATCTACCTGTACTGCTCATAAACAAAGTTTTTCATTGTGTTTTGATACACATGGCAATAAAATCAATCAATCATGAACGCAACCCAGCCCCCTCTGCATTTGTCCTCTCAGACCTGCTAAGGTAGATCTGTAGTGGAGGCAGTGAAAAGGAGATTCACCAGAATGTTGCTGGGGATGAAGCATTTCATTGATAAACCTCAGAAATATAGAAAATAACAGGAGTAGGCCATTCGGCCCTTTGAGCCTGCACCACCTTTCAACATGATCATGGCTGATCATGCCATTTTAGTATCCTATTCCTGCCCACTCTCCATACCACTCGATCCATTTAGCCACAAGGACCACATCCAGCTCCCTCTTGAATATATCGAATAAACTGGCACCAACAGCTTCCTGTGGGAGAGAATTCCACAGGCTCACTACTCTGAGTGAAGAAATTCTTCCTCATCTCAGTCTTGAATGACTTATTCTTCGACTGGGACCCTCAGTTCTGAACTTCACCAACGTCAGGAACATTCTTCCCGCATGTAGCCTGTCCAGTCCCATCAGGATTTTATATGTTTCTGAGATCCCCCCCCATGCAAGCTTTGGTTGTTTTCTTCAGAAGAGAGAAGGTTGAGAGGGGACCTGACTGAGGTGTATAAGGTGACTAAGGGCATGAACACCGTGGATAGAAAGCAGCTGTTTCCCTCAGTCAAAGGGTCAATAATGAGGCGGCATAATTTTAAAGTCAAAGGCTAGAGTTTTAGAGGGAATTTCAGGGTGGTGGGGGGTCTGGAATCCACTGCCTGGGAGGGTAGCTGAGGCAGGAAACCTGACAATGTTTAAAAGGCACTTGAATGTTCACTTCATAGAATCATATAATCCGTACACTGACCCTCCAAAGAGACTGTCTCCATAATCCCACATTTCCCCTGGATAATCCACCTAGTCTGCTCGTCCCTGGATACTATGGGACAATTTAGCATGGCCATTCCACCTAACGTGAACATCTTTGGATTGTGGGAGGAAACCCAGACATGAGGAGAACATGCAAATTCCAAACAGGCAGTCACCTAAGGCTGGAGTTGAACCTAGCTCCCTGGCACTGTGAGGCAGCAGTACCAACCACAGAGCCAATGTGCTGTCCCAGTGCCACTTGAAATGCATAACATTCCCATCAATGCAATGTGTTCTTGTTATATATTCTCCAGTGCCATTTTCAGTTTGGCAGGATGTGATGAGTGGAGATCTGCCAGGGTTCTGATGCTGGGCCTTCAGCATTTATAATTTATACCAACGACCCTGGATGAGGTTGGCAAAGGCGTGGGGCTAAATTTGCAGATGACAGAAAGTTAGGTATGAAAATATGTTGTGAAGGTGACAAAGCTATTTCAGTCTGCATCCTTGTTAAACGAGTGGACAGCAGTCTGGCAGATGGAGTGTAATGTGGGAAAATGTGAAGTTGATCACTTTGGCAGGAGGAGTAGAAAACAAATGGTGAAAATTATTTAAATGGAGAATGTTGGCAGAATTCTGAGGTACAGAGGGGTCTAGGTGCTCCATAGCATGCCATTACAACACATAATTAAGGAAACTTAAAGGATGCTGTCCTTTATCAAGAAAGGGTGGCATGGTGGCTCAGTGGTTAGCACTGCTGACTCTCAGAGCCGGGGATCTGGGTTGGATTCCGCCCTCGGGTGACTGTGTGTGTGGAGTCTGCACATTCTCCCCGTGTCTGCATGGGTTTCCTCTGGATGCTCCGGTTTCCTCCCACAGTCCAAAGATATGCAGGGTAGGTGGATTGGCCATCCTAAATTGCCCATAGTGCCCAGGGATGTGTAGATTAGGTGCATTAGACATGGGAAATTGGGGGAATAAGTCTGGGTGGGATGCTCTTCGGAGGGGCGGTGTGGACTTGTTGGGCCAAATGGCCTGTTTCCACACTGTAGGGAATCTATGATCTATGAAATTACCCAAACATCTTGAATACTACCTGCTGTTTTAGAGTCCTTATTTAAGGACAGAAATTGGAGGTGATTCAAAAGTTTTCTAGTTTGATATCTGGAGTGACTGTGTTGTCTTCAAAAGAAAGTTTGAACAGGCTGAGCTTGTTTTCACTGGAGTTTAAAAGAATGAAGGTGGATTTGATTGACGTTATAGGACGGTTTTGACGAAGTGGGCATTGGAAAGACAATTTCTCATGTGGGCAAACTCAGAACAAGGGGATACTATTTTAAAACCAAAAGTTACCCTTTTTAGGACAAAAGTGAGAATTCCTATTTCCGAGGATTGCACAAACTTGGAATTCTCTGTTTCAGAAGGTGGTGGAGACTGGGACATTAGATCTTTTTAAGGTGAACATCGATTCTTGTTAGGCAGGACAGTCAAGGTCGTCAGAGGAGAGATGGAAATGTGAAAATCAGAACGTTGACAGACCAGCCACGATCTTTGTGAATGGCAGAGCAGATTTTCAGATCCACTTTCAGATCACCCTTGCCAATTGGTCCAGTCCATATGAAAATTGGGTCAATCATAGAGTCATAGTGTTGTACAACACGGAACCAGACCCTTCAGTCCAACTTGTCCATGCTGACCAGATATTCTAAATTAATCTACTCCTATTTTCCAGCATTTGGCCCTTATCCCTCTAAACCCTTCTATTCATGTACCCATCTAGCTGCCTTTTAAATGTTGTAATTGTACCAGCCTCCACCACTTCCGCTGGCAGCTTGTTCCATACACGCACCATCCTCTACGCAAGAAAGTTCCCCCTCAGGTCCCGTTTAAATCTTTCCTGTCTCACCTTAAATCTATGCCTTCTAGTTTTGGACTCCCCTACCCTGGGGAGAAAAGACCTTGGTTATTCACCCTATCTATGCCCCTCATGATTTTATAAACCTCTATAAGGTCACCCCTCAGCCTCCGATACTCCAGGGAAAATAGCCCCAGTCTATTCAGCCTCTCCCTCCATCTCAAACCCTCCAACCCCAGCATGAACCTTGTGAATCTTTTCTGCACCCTTTCAAGTTTCACAAAATCCTTCCTTTGGCCGGGAGGCCAAGAATTGAACACAGTATGCCAGAACCAAGGGACACTGTTTTAAGATCAGAGGTTGCGCTTTTAACGTAGAAATTAGGAAAATATTTTTCTTGGAGGGCCTTGTAACTCTGGAGCACCCTGTCTCAGAGGAGGAGGTGGGATTATTAAGTATATTTGAAGATAGAAATGGAGTCTTGTTCAAAATGGGAATCCTGGGTTGTTAGAGAATGTGGAATTTGAAATACAGATTGATCTGTGTTTCAAAGGGGAAGCAATGGCCTACTGGTGGTGATGTTCTGGGGACCTGGGTTCAAATCCTGCCATGGCGGATGGTGGAATTTGAATTCAGTAAATATCTGGAATTAAGAATCTAATGATGACCATGAAACCATTGTCAATTGTTGGGGAAAAACCCATCTGGCTCACTATTATCCTTTAAGGAAGGAAACTGCCATCCTTACCTGATCTGGCCTACATGTGACTCCAGACCCACAACAATGTGGTCGACTTATAACTGCCTCAGAGATAAAAGGTACTGCAGATGTTGGAGAATTTCTGATGAAGGGTCTAGGCCCGAAACGTCAAGTTTTCCTGCTCCTATGATGCTGCTTGGCCTGCTGTGTTCATCCAGCCCCACGCCTTGTTATCTGTGACTCATAACTGCCCTTTGGGCAATTAGGGATGGGCAATAAATGCTGGCTGAGCCAATGATGCCCTCGTCCTGTGAATGAATAAAAGCGAAAAAAAGTCAGACGCAATCTCATTGAATGGCAGAACAGGTTTGAGGTACTGAATGGTTTATTTCTGCTCCTATTCTGAGTGTTTGTGTGTATCAAAGTCTCTATAAATATTATATTGCCTGTTACATTACATAAGCCAGTAGTTTCTTTAGTAAATATGCTAAATTACAGATGCTGTAATTCAGGAACAAAAACACAGTGGCTGGAAAAGATCAGCAGGTCTGGCAGCATCTGTGAAGAAAAAGTCAGACTTAGTGTTTTGGATCTGGTGGCCCTTCCTCAGAACTGATGGCAGCTGGGAAAGCATCAGTTTATATGCAGAAGATAAGGGAGGGGGATGGGGTAGGGAGTAAATGAAAGGACAAAGGATAGAGCCCAAATAGAGAGAAGAGCCGCCCCCATTAACAGCTATTCACCCTCCCAGCCTGATCGTTATCAACTCCTTTGTCGATCCAGCTGCTTTCTCTTTCTTTGGGCTCTATCCTTTATCCTATCGTTTACTCCCTACTCCATTCCCCTCCCTGTCTTCTTCATACAAACCAATGCTTTCCTACCTACTATGGAGAAGATAGGGAGGGGAATGGAGTAGGGAGTCAACGATAGGATAAAGGATAGAGCCCAAAGAGAGAGAAGAGCAGTTGGATAGACAAAGGAGTTGATAATGATCAGGCTGGGAGGATGAATAGCTGTTAGTGGGGATATTCTTCTCTACTTTTGGCTCTATCATTTGTTCTTTCATTTAGTCCCTACCCTATCCCCCTCCTTTTATCTTCTGCATATAAACCAATGCTTTCCTAGCTGCCATCAGTTCTGAGGAAGGGTCACCTGATCCAAAACGTTAACTGATTTATTTCTCTTCGTAGATGCTGCTAGACCTGCTGATCTTTCTTTTCCAGCAACTTCTGTTTTTGTACCAGTAGTTTCTTTGTTTAATACGCTACCTGACTACTGTTAATGATCCTGTAAATTACATCCAGCAGTGTTTTCTGACACTTGCAATCCTATTCTCGCACATTCTGATTCTGTTTCATGATCTTTATAATCTAACACACTTCCTCAGTAATGGACTTACATTAAGCATCAATTGTATTGGATTCAGGCAGGCGTGAGTGCCTGGGATTTAAAATAAGGCTGGGGCATTAAAATTTTCTGTGTTATGACTACAAAATTGTTGCAAGATCAGGCCCTTTTTGTTTCATCCATTTGCAGGATGTGGGTATGGCTGGTTGGGCCAGCATTTATTGCCTGTCCCCAGCTTGCCCTTGAGAAGCTGGCACCAAGATGCCTTCCTGAACTGCTCCAGCCCGCCTGCGGTAGGTTTCTGGTTTCGAGGACGATGCCAGTTGGTCCATTTGGTCTCATTTCTTTGTTGAGAAATCATAGTGATCGATACAACTGAGTGGCTTGCTAAGCCATTTCAGACAGCAATTGAGAGTTATCCACATTTCTCTGGGTCTGGAGTTACATGTAGGCCAGACCAGGTAAGGATGGCAGTTTCTTCCCCTTAAGGACATTAGTGAACCAGTTTAGATAGAGGATCTGGATCGGCGCAGGCTTAGAGGGCCAAACGGTCTGTTCCTGTGCTGTAATTTTCTTTGATAATGAGATAAAAGGTACTGCAGATGCTGGAGAATCTGAGATAACAAGGCGTGGGGCTGGATGAACACAGCAGGCCAAGCAGCATCATAGGAGCAGGTGCTGCTTGGCCTGCTGTGT
>JAHRHZ010000248.1:3558059-3592142 GCA_024137785.1 Ginglymostoma cirratum | reverse complement strand
GTTTCGGGCCTAGACCCTTCATCAGAGTGTCTAGGCCCGAATCATCAAGCTTTCCTGCTCCTATGATGCTGCTTGGCCTGCTGTGTTCATCCAGCCCCACACCTGGTTATCTCGGATTCTCCAGCATCTGCAGTACCTTTTATCTCTGACCAGAATTGCATACAGTATTCCAAAAGTGGCCTAACCAATGTCCTGTACAGCCGCAACATGACCTCCCATCTCCTGTACTCAATGCACTGACCAACAAAGGCAAGCTTGCCAAATGCCTTCTTCACTATCCTGTGTACCTGCAACTCCACTGTGAAGGAACTATGAACATGCACTCCAAGGATTCTTGCCTTGGCTCTGTAGTGCTGTGAGGCAGCAGTGCTAATTACTAAGTTTAGTTATGAAAAGAGAAAGGCTGGGGTTGTTTTCCTTGGAGCTGAGAAGGACAATATTGAGATGTGTAATATTATGAGAGGCAAAGTGGAGACAGTAAGGAGCTTTTCCCCTTTGTGGAGGGTTCAATGACAAGGGGCAAAGATTTAAGGTCGAGGTTTAGAGGAGCTGTGAGGAAAATCATTTTCTTGGATGGTGGGAATCTATTTCTCACTGGCTGCAAGGGTTTTATTTTTTCATTTAATTGTGGGCAGTGGGTATCACTGGCTGACCAGAATTTTTTTGCCTGTCCCTTTTTAGCATTTGAGAAGGTGGTGATGAGCTGCCTCCTTCAGCCCCGGCAGTCCAGGAGCTGTAGGTTGACCCACAATGCTCTTAGGGATGAAATTCCAGGATTTTGACCCAGCAATAGTGAAGGAACAGTGATATATTTCAGGATATATCACAGGACTGTGAGTGGCTTGGAGGGGGAAATTGCAAGGGGTGATGCTCCCATATATCTGCTGCCCTTGTCCCTCGAGATGGAAGTGGTCAGTAGTTTGGAAGGTGTTGTCTAAGGATCTTTGGTGAATTTCTGCAGTGCATCTTGTAAACAGTACACACTGCTGCTACTGAGCGCTGGAGGGAATGGAAGTTTCAAATATCGGGACTCCTAACCATTTCTCATCTGAATCCGAAATCTAATCTGAAGATTTACCATCATTTTGCAACTGACGACAAAGTCAATTTATCGACAACAAATCAGAGAGTCTGTTTGGCCCATATCCCTCTGGACCCTTTCTATTCATGTACCCATCTAGATGCCTTTTAAATGTTGTAATTGTACCAGCCTCCAACACTTCCTCTGGCAGCGCACTCCAATAATGCACCACCTTCTGTGTGAAAAAGTTACCCCTTAGATCCTTTATAAATTTTTCCCCACTCAGCTTGAACTAATGCCCTCTAATTTTGGACTCCCCCACATTAGGAAAAAGACATTGGCTATTCACCCTTTCCACACCCCTCATGATTTTATAAACCCCTGTAAGGTCATCCCTCAGCCTTCGACGCTCCAGGGGAAAAGAATCCTCAGCCTCTTCAGCCTCACCCCATAACTTAAACTCTCCAGTCCTGGCAGCATCCTGGTAAATCTTTTTTGCACCCTCTCCTGGCAACATCTTTCCTATAGAAGGGTGACCAGAATTGCATGCAGTATTCCAGTGTCCTGTACAGCTGCAACATGATGTCCTAACTCCTATAGTCATGCACTGACCAATCAAGGAAAACATGCCAAATGCCATCTTCACAAACCTATCTGCGATTTCACTTTCAAGGAACTGTGCATCTGCACATCTAGGTGTCTTTGTTTGGCAACTCTCCCCAGGGCCCTATCATTAACGATATAAGTCCTGCCCTTGTTTGCCTCAAAATGCAACACCTCACATTATTCTAAATTAAACTCCATCCGCCTTTCCTCAGCCTACTGACCTCTGCAATCAATTGTACATTGAGATAATCTTCTTCACTGTCTACTGTATCACCTACTTAGGTGTCCTCTGCAAAAGTACTGACCATGCCTCTGTATTCACATCCAAATCATTTACATAAGTGATGAGAAGTAGTGAACCCAGCACTGATCCTTGTGGCACACTGCTTGTCACAGGCCACCACTCCAAAAGGCAACCCTCCACCATCACCCTCCGGCTCCTACCTTCAAACCAATGTTGTATCGAATTGGCTAGCTCCTCTTGGATCCCATGTCATAAAACCTGACTTGCCACTTCATCTTTGAAGATCATAGATCATACAATCACAGAATCCCTACAGTGTGGGAACAGGCCCTTTGGCCCAACAAGTCCACACCGACCCTCAGTAAATCCTTTGGTTTCAGGATAATAGCCGGTGTTAGTATGTGAACAGGCACTTTGCTGCCTCCATTGAGTTCTAACCAAAAAGGACTTCTTGTCTTAAGAGGCAGTGTATTTTATGTTATAGCAATTAGCTAAGGAAACAGTAGCCTCATGGTATTGCTGCTAAACTAGTAATCCCATGACTCTGAATTCAATCCAACACTGGAATTCTAATGCTGTCCTTGTTGATTACGCTAAAAACCTATTTGGCTCACTAATACACTTTTTGGGGCATCCTTTTAACCAGTGACGCTCACATCTAAGGAGCAGAAATAGAAACAATGGTGTTACGTTAGTGGACTATTTGGGGGACTTCAGCCTTCACTCTACTGGATTCTCAGCCATTCTGCCTTATCCTCACATTAACCTGTACAATACCATGAGATGAATGCAGTCTCTACCATTACTGTTTGAACACATTCATGAACATATAGAACATAGAACATAGAACAGTCCAGCACAGTACAGGTCCTTCGGCCCACGATGTTATGCCGAACTTTTACCCTAAACCTAATGTCTATCTAATCTCCACCCCTACCTTATACTATCATCCATATGCCTATCTAATAGCTGCTTAAATGCTCCTAATGAGGCCGACTCCACTACCGTCTCCGGAAATGCATTCCACACCTCGACCACTCTCTGAGTAAAGAACCTACTTCTGACGTCTCCCCTATATCTACCTCCACTCACTTTAAAACTATGCCCCTTCGTAATAGCCACCTCCACCCTAGGAAAACGTCTCTGGCTGTCTACTCTATCTACCCCTCTGATCATTTTGTACACCTCTATCAAGTCACCTCTCATCTCATGCAATGCAGGCCAAATTGTGCAGAATGCGATTGACGGGGTGTAAGGATGTCTAAGAGTAAAGAAAGCTTAATTATAAATCCAGTCAGCTCAACACTTTTCTCCTGATTGTCCTAAATATTAGTTGTGCGAAGGATGACTAACTCATTGCACGCCCCTGACATTGCAATCAAGGTGAGAATAAAACTCCATGCATATCCACTTCTGCTTTTTGTTTTCAATTGCTTTGTGAGCAGTCTATATTGTAGCTTGCACTCAGTAGGCAGACACGACGAAAATGTCGAGCCAGGAATTAGAATCTAGAGGAAGCATTAGTCATAATTTGTTCTTATCACAATTCCTGGCGAACATGTGATGTACAGATTACTGGCTAATTTAGTGAGGCCACAAATCCCAAGAGTCATATTTCCATTTATATCATAGTTTGGGTGGAACAGTCTTTTTCCACGCAGCATAGGCCTGTCACAAAGGGCAACTTGTTTTCATTCATTTATGGGATGACGGCATCACTGGCTAGGCCAGCATTTATTGCCGAGGAGAAGGAGGTGGGGGGCATTTGCTCTCTGGTTGCCCACAGTGCCTATTGGGAGGGAGCATCAGTTTATTAATCCAATGACAGTGCAGGCTACACACTTTGAAGTCAGAATTGAGATTTGGAAGGGAACTTGCAAGTCCTGGTATCATCCACAGAATCCCTCCAGTGTAGAAAATGGCTCTTCGGCCCAACAAGTCCACACCGACCCTTAGAACATCCCGCGCAGACCCATCCCCCTATAACCCACCTAATCTACACATCCCTGAACACTACGGGCAATTTAGCATGGCCAATCCGCCTAAACTGCACATCTTTGGACTGTTGGGGGAAACTGGAGAATCCGGAGGAAACCCACGTAGACACGGGGAGAATGTGCAGGACAGTCGGCCAAGAGTGGAATTGGACCCAGGTCCTTAGTGCTGTGAGGGAGTGCTAACCACCGAGCCACCATGCTGCATACTGTGTCCCTTGTTGTTTTAGCTAGTAGACATGGTAAGTTTGGAAGATCATACTGAAGTACAATCAGGTTCAGTAACAAACTGCAAGATCGCTGTAAAAAATCTATCTGGTTTATTAATGTCGTTTAAGAGACGGAAATCCGCCATCCTGGTCTGGGCTACATGTTACACCATCTGGTTGACTCTTAACTGCTCTCAGGGCATTTGGGGACGGGCAATTAATGTTGACACTAGCCAGCAATGCCCATTTCCTTTGAGCAAGTTTATATGAAGATGAGTGTCGAGGAGTTGCTGGAGTGCATCTTGTAGATAGTACGTACCGCTGCCAGTGTGTGTTGGTAATGGAAGGAGTAAATGCTTTGGAAGCCAATCAAATGGTTGACCTTGTTCTGGCTGATGTCAATCTTCTTGAGTGTTGTTGGAGCTGCACATAGCCAGGTCGGTAGAGCCCCCAGCATTTCTTGCCTGTCTCCAAACACCTTTTTGGAAGCTGCAAATTAATCCTTTAGTTGCATGTTTATTTTGGTGGGTCCACAACAGTAGTTGACGATGACGTGTGACAATTTTCTGATAGTTTTTTGAGAAGTAGCAGTTCATAGAACATAGAACATTACAGCGCAGTACAGGCCCTTCGGCCCTTGATGTTGCGCCGACCTGTGAAACCAACCTGAAGCCCATCTAACCTACACTATTCCATTATCATCCATATGTTTATCCGACGACCATCTAAATGTCCTTAAAGTTGGCGAGTCTATAACTGTTGCAGGCAGAGCATTCCATGCCCTTACTACTCTCTGAGTAAAGAATCTACCTCTGACATCTGTCCTATATCTATCACCCCTCAATTTAAAGCTATGTCACCTCATGCTAGCCATCACCATCCGAGGAAAAAGGCTCTCACTGTCCACCCTATCTAATCCTCTGATCATCTTGTATGTCTCTATTAAGTCACCTCTTAACCTTCTTCTCTCTAACGAAAACAGCCTCAAGTCCCTCAGCCTTTCCTCATAAGGCCTTCCTTCCATACCAGGCAACATCCTGGTAAATCTCCTCTGCACCTTTTCTAATGCTTCCGCATCCTTCCCGTAATGCGGCGACCAGAACTGTACGCAATACTCCAAGTGCGGCCGCACCAGAGTTTTGTACAGTTGCAACATGACCTCACGGCTCTGAAACTCAATCCCTCTACCAATAAAACCTAACGCACCGTACGCCTTCTTAACAACCCTATCAACCTGGGTGGCAACTTTCAGGGATCTATGCACGTGGACACCGAGGTCTCTCTGCTCATCCACACTACCAAGAATCTTACCATTAGCCCAGTACTCTGTATTCCTGTTACTCCTTCCAAAGTGAATCACCTCACACTTTTCCGCATTAAACTCCGTTTGCCACCTCTCCAATTAGGCAAATAACAGAAATGTATGAACTCTGACAGATGCTTCACTGACACTTCATGTATTTGAATCTTTCTATAAAACAGAGGAGTAAAAGGCACACAGTCCTATTTCCAGCTATCTTTTCGTCTTTGGTGTTGGTTGTCTTTGCTGGCAGCCATGTTTGTTCTTCGCTCAGGCTGATGGAGGTGTACTGGTCTTTCCAAAAGGAGATTGCAGAATGGGAAGCAGGCGATCTGGCCCGTTGAGTCCACATAGACCCTCCAAAAAGCATCCCACCCAGACCCACTTCCCTACCCCATCCCTGTAACCCTGCAATTCTCAAGCCTAACCTACACATCCCTGGATACCATGGCTAATTTAGCATGGCCAATCCACCTAACCTGCACATCTTTGGACTGTGGGAGGAAACCAGAGCGCCCGGAGGAAACCAGCACAGACACAGAGGCAACGTGCAAACTCCACACAGACAGTCACCCGAGAGTGGAATCGAACCCAGGTCCCTGGCGCTGTGAGGCTGCAGTGCTAACCGCTGAGCCCCCGTGTCACCCAGATGGTGGCTCTTTGGCTGGTTCCTCTCACTCGTACTCCCCTCTCCCAATCTACCCCATTCAGATACGTTTTTTTGGTGGCAGCTGCGCCAAAAACCTGTCTAAAACCTCTCAGCCAATGACCTTGGGTTGCCACTCATGATGCCAGGATGATTCTTGCCACCTTACCCACCACCATTGAAAATTCGTTTTTATTCCTTCTCAGAACAATAAACATTTTACTTTCCTTGATATTGCACTCATAATTACATAGTGTATTGCATCATAAATCTTCTGTTTGTACTTCTGGAAGGCTTATTCCAGCTGGAAAATAGTCAACTGAGGTCTCCTGCTACATGGGAAATACCAAATGTCGATCATTGATAAAGCAATTAATAATGTTGGGTATGGAAATTATCATAGAATCATACAGAACACAAGAGGCTCTTCTGCCCATCAATTCTAAATCTAAGCTAGTGCCACTTTTCCACACTTGGCCCACAGTCTTGAATTTTATGACATTTTTAAGTGCTTACACAAGTTCTTTTTGAAGGGTGTGAGGTTTCCCCCCTTAGCTACCCTCCCAGGACTCTAGATCCCACCAACCTCGGGCTGATTGAAAAAAAACCCTCAAATCCTCTCTGAATGTCCTGCCTTTCAACTTAAAACTACGCCACTGTACTTGATGATTTCACGAAGGGGAATGTCTGCTTTCTATTCTGCCTACCCACCTCTCTCAAAATTTTATACACCTCAGTTAGGTCCCCTTTCAACCTTCTCTGCTCGACAGAAAACAAGCCGAGTTTATCCAGTCTCTCCTTCGCAGCTCACTGTGGGAATGCTGCAGTAGTGGCCTGGGAAGGAAAAACTACAAGCATCTCCCTTTCTATTGAATGTGCGGCAAGCCAGGGGAAAGTTTTGTTCAATGCCACAATTAGTCACCCAGAGTATGATGTCAAGGGGCAACACTCCCAGGTCACCTTGGCAATGTGGCTGTGCAAGCTAATAGTTCCCGAAGGGTTAGTGCTGAAGACTGATTTGAGCTCTGGCCTAGTGGTAATAGCGCTGGACTGTTAATCCAGAGACACAGATAATGTTCCAGGGACCCCGGTTCGAATCCTACCACGGCAGGTGGTGGAATTTGAATTCAATAAATATCTAGAATGAAGAGTCTAATGATGACCATGAATCCATTGTCGATTGTTGGAAAAACCCATCTGGTTCACTGATGTCCTTTAGTGAAGGAAATTGCCATCCTTACCTGGTCTGGCCTGCAAGTGACTCCAGACCCATGGCAATGTGGTTGATTCTTAACTGCCCTCTGGGCAATTAGGAATGGGCAATAAATGCTGCCTGGTCAGTGACGCCCTCATCCTGTGAATGAATAAAGAAAAAAAATGTTGTCGTGGTTGGAGAGTTTAGCTACTGGGAGAGGCTGAATAGACTATTTTCACTGGAGTGTTGGAGGCTAAAAGGTGATCTTACAGAAGTTTATAAAATCATGAGGAGCACAGATGGGGTGAATAGCCAAGGTCATTTCCCAGGGTAGGGGAGTCCACACCTAGAAGGGCTCAGGTTTAAGGTGAGAGGGGACATATTTAAAAGGGACCTGAGGGTAATTTTTTCATGCAGAGGATGGTGTGTGTATGAATTGAGCTGCCAGAGGAAGTGGTACAGATGGCTTAAAAGGTATCTGGCTGTGTATATGAATAGGAAGGGTTTAGAAGGATATGGACCCAATGCTGGCAAATGGGACTAGATTAATTTAGGATATCTGGTGAGCATGGGCGAGTTGGTCTGAAGGGTCTGTTTCCATGCTGTACAGCTGTATGACCCTATGACTAAGAGTGTAGTAACATCTGTGAACATGACCCTATGACTAAGAGTGTAGTAACATGTGTGAACATGTCAATGAGAAAAAAATCTTGTGTGATAATTGACTATGTCGGGTTGAGTAGCTTTTTGCGGACAGGACAGACCTGGGCAATCTTCCACCTTATCAAGTAGATGCCAGTGTTGTGGCTATACTGGAACAACTTAGCTGGAGTTGTGCCTAGGTTTGGAGCACAAATCTTCAGGACTATAGCTGGGATGCTTTCAGGGCCTGAAGCCTTTGAGGTATCCAGGAATTTTTGGGGCCAAAATAATTACAGCCTTTCAAAGATCATATGGCCTCAAAGTGTTCCATTTGAGAAGTAAGAGGAGAGGGAGGCACAGTTATTTACAATATGTATTAATGACTTCGATGAGGAAAATGAAAGTACCATAGCCAAGTTTACAGAAGACACAAGGATCAGTTGGAAGGCAAGCGGCGAGGCTCACATAGAGTCTGCAGAGATTGAGCGAGTGGGTAAAAACTTAGGAGGTGGAATACCGTGCAGAGAAATGTGAGGTTATGCACTTTGGGAGGAAGAATAGAGGAGCTGAAAATATATCTAAATGAAAAAAGACTGCAGAAAGCCATAGCACAGAGGGATTTGGGAGTTCTCCATGAATCAGAAAAAGCTAATAGAGAAGTTCAGCGCATGTTAGCGAAGGCAAATGAAATGTTGGCTTTTGTTTCAAAGGGAATGGTCTATTAATTTGTGGAGGTTTTGCTAAGACTATGCAAGACACTAGTCAGATTGTAGCTGGAATACTGTGAACAGAATCCCCACCCCCACCTTCATGCCCCACCATCCAAAGAAAGATATACCAGCATTGGAGGCAGGCCAGAAAAGGTTCGCCAAGCTGATGCCAAGTATGGAGAGACTATCTTATAGGGAGAGGATGAGTAAGTTGAACCTGTACTCATTGGAACCAGAAAGAATGAGAGGTGACCTTACAGAGACTTGTAAAATTCTTAGGGGGCTTGGCAAGTTAGATGCGAAAAGGTTGTTTCCCCTTGTGGAGCGTCTAGGAGCAGAGGGCATAATCTCAGAGTAAGGACTTGGCATTGCTGTATCCATGATTAAGATAGACACATTTTTAATCAGTAATAGAACCAAGGGTCAAGGGAAAATGAAGTTGAGGATCATCAGATCAGCCATGATCTCATTGAATGGTGGAGCGGAATTGATGGGCTCAATGGCCTACTACTGCTTCTATGTTAATGGTCTTATTGCATTAAAAGGATATCAAATATTACCATTGAGCTAAGTGTGCAGCAGATGCAATTTTCAAGTTGTTTAAGTTTAGTTAGGGCATAATTTACTTTCAATGGAAAAACGTTAAGAGTTTGCCACTCTGAGCTGTAATGGAGTGAATGTTTTAAGATATTAAATAGGTGTCAATAACATTCCCTTGCATTTGAAAGGAAGTGATGCCAACATGCCTGTTTGTTCCAATTGCATAGCGTGTAATTTCAGAGGCACTACAGAAATTCACCAAGGCACCTTAGGTAGCTCCTTCGAAACCCCATGACCACTTTCATCTCAAAGAGCGAAGCACTGCAGCACCTATAACATGCCCTCCAAGCCACTCATCATCCCGACTTGGAAATATATCACTGTTCCTTCAGTGTCACTGGATCAAAATCTTGGAACTCCCTCCCTTATGGCATTGTAGGTGTACTTACAGAAAATGGACTGCAGCAGTTCAAGAAGGCAGTTCAGCGCCACCTTTTCAAAGGGCAATAAATGCTGGCCTGGCCAGCAACTGTCACATCCCATCAATGAATAAAAATGGAAAGAAAGTGTAAACAATCAATTCCACAGGCACTACTCAAAGAAAATATTCTTGCGATGCCTTGGTTAAATACACCCGACACCGCTATAATGAAAAACATCATGGCAAAAAAAAATCATTATTGCTTGTTGTTTTCCCCTTGGACTGATTTCCCTTTCCTTCTAATTTAACCAGCTGCACATCACAGATCCAACATCCAATTTGCACCCCATGGATTGTGAGCTAGTTTTAGTCCACTGACAACTCTCTGTAAAACTAATAGAAAGGCACATCCTTCTAAATGATTGAGGCTTCCCAAGCACAGTCTCACTTGACCTCCCCCTCACTTGTTGAACGGAGCGCAGTGTAAAATATGCCGCTCTGACATGAGTCTCCAAACTTTATCCACTGCACCTTCACATTATAATCTAAAGTCAGTGAACCAGAACTTCTCTGAAAACTTAATTGTGAGGTATCAATGTCATGCTGGCTTCTGCCAAAGCATTTGTTTCTGAAGACTGTGAACGAAGCCTCTTTAAACTCTCATTAGTAAAAATTCTAGTCCTATATATGTCCAATATGTCAGACCTGTGCCAAACATGTTCTACTGGCTCCAATGTATTGGGGACCCAACTGGACATCTGTTCCTATGAAACTCAACTGCCTGAAACAGCACAGAGATTATTTGTTGGAAATAAGCCAAAGAATGTCTTAACTGTTGCAAGATGAGGCAGACACTGTTCGACACGTATAATTGTGAGAAAATAAATGGAGGCGGTTCAGTGGGATTCAATTTCATGAGCGATGGAATCTTGAGAGCTCATGGACAATTATACCAACTGCTTCCTGCATTCCACCTCTCTTGACAACCCACAATGAATCCTTTGCTCATGATTTAAAGTTTGCGTCGCATATAGACAGGATGGATAAAAAAATGTTCGCACACTTGCCTTCATTGGTCGGTCGTTTGAGTTTGAGATGGGATGTTATGTTGAGGTTGTACAGGACATTGGTGAGGGGTCTTCTGGAATACCGTATCCAGTTCTAATTGCCCTATTATGGGAAGGATATTATTAAGGTGGAGATGGTTCAGATGAAATTTACCAGGATGTTGCTGGGTCTGGAAGGTTTGAGTTATAAGGAAAAGCTGGATAGGCTGGGACTTTTACTCACTGGAGTGTAGAAGGTTGAGAGGTGACCTGATAGAAGTTTATAAAATAATGAGAGGTATGAATAGAGTTGATGGTAGTTGCCTTTTCCCTAAGATAGGAATTTCAAGACTAAGGGACACATTTTTAAGGTCCGAGGAGAGAGGTTTAAAAAAGACATAAGGGGCAATTTTTTTACACAGAGGGTGGTTCGCATGTGGAATGAACTTCCTGAGGAAGGGGTGGATGTGGGTACAATTACAATGTTTAAAAGACATTTGGTTGGATGTATGAATAGGAAAGGTTTGGAAAGTTTTGGACCAGGAGCAGGCAGGTGGGACTAGTTTTGTTTGGGATTATGTTCCGCATGGACTGATTGGACCGAAGGGTTTGTTTCCGTGCTGTATGACTATCATTGAGATGAAAGTAACAGATGTCTAGGTGCGGCTATTTCAAGGTCATCGTTCCTCACTCGAGGGGTCTTTGTGCTTGTGCTCTCCACATTTCCATTTCTTGCACAGAGTGTTGCAAGAAGCAGACCACATGTAGGCTTTTGAGAAAAATACATGGATCGGTGGCTGTATGCAATTCTCAGCATCTGTGCAGGCTTGCAGTCCCTTTTCTGTTGTCTGAATAGTCTGCTTTAGTCCCATTATGTAAGCCAGCCTTCCATCCACTGCTTCCATCTATCCTTCTTGCTGCCTCGGGAAAGCAACCAACATCATCAAAGAACCTTCCCACCCCAGTTATGCTCTCTCCCACTCTCTTACATCAGGCAGAAGATATAAAAGTTGATATGCATGGACCAAGAGATTCAAAAATAGCTTTTCTCCTGTTGTAATTAGATTTCTAACTGGACTTCTCAAATGTTAATGTTAATATCGATCTCCCTCACTGTGCACCTTCTCTGCGGCTGTAACATTGTGTTCCTCACTCAGTTCTATTATCCCTGTGCATTTTGTATGGGACGATCTGCCTGTATTGCACACAGAACAAAATTTTTCACTGTGCCTTGGTGCATGTGACAATGAAACAAATCCAATCAAATCCCAGACTGATCTTGAGCCACTCTTTGGAGAAGGAGGCAGCCAGCATCAACTCTCTCCATCACTGATACTCAGTAGCAGCAGTGTGTACAATCTACATGGTTTATTGTAGGAGCTCACCAGTGATCCTTTAGACAGCACTTTCCAAACCCACCATCATTTCCATCTAGATGGACAACAGCAGCAGACACAGCGGAACACCACCCCCTGCAAGTTCCCCTCCAAGCCACACACCATCCTGACTTGGAAATATATCTCTGCTCCTTCACTGTTGCTGGATTGGAACCCTGAAATTTCCTCCCTGATAGCTTTGTGGGTCAACCCACATCACGTGGACTGTAGTGGTCCAAGAAGGCAGCTCACCACCACCTTCTCAAGGGCAATTAGCAATGAGCAATAAATGCTGGCCCAGCTAGTGATGCCCACATCCTACATGTGAGTGGAAAATAAACACAAGTCTGAGAATCACTACTAGGACTGGCAAACATACTCATCAACAGGGCTGAACCCAGTTGAGTGAGTGCTCGGACTCCGTGGTAGGTTACCTGTCTTATATCCATGTCCACGCATTGCTGGAAAGAGAATTCTTGCTGTTAATGGTATGCTGAAGGCACCAGAGTGGAGTGAGTAGTTCATGTGCTGTACCAAGGGAGTGCTGCATTGTTGGAGTTGCTGTCTTTTGGATATATTAAAGCGTTATCCCAATTGTCCTTTGAGGTGGAAAATGAAAAAAAAAAAATCCCACAGCAACTTTTGATGAAGATCAGGAGAGTTTAGCTATCAGAAATAACTCTGCTGAATTGGGATAGCTTTCTTTAGAATGGAGGAGACCAAGTTAACTGAAGCCTATAAAATTGTAAGGGTCCTGGATAGGATTTTCCTATTCGGTCTATTTTAGCAGCCAACTGAGATAAATTTTAGTTGAATCGAAATGTTAGCTCTGCTGTCTTCCCATAGATTCAGGCCTACTGAATTCTTCCAGCAATTTCTGGGTTTTTTTTTGTTTTATATTTCAAAATAATTGGTGGAAGGATTACACGGGAGTTGAGGAAATTTTGCATGCAGAGTGGTAGGGGTTTGAAGTTTACTCGTAAGTGGACATTGAAGGAAAAAAGCACTCCTCACATTCTGAGTTGTTGGTTACACGCTGGAATTGCCAGAACGCAAAAAGCAACACGTTTAGAATTCAAAATGGAGATTAGCCTGGATAACTCTTCCTTTTCCGGCAAGCATGTTTACAATGGGCCAAATGGTCTCTTTCTGTATCACTCTCTGGAGTGGGACCAAAGCCCACAGCTTGTCTGCAACTCCAAAGATAATTCATCATATTAAGACAATTCAATGGGATAAGGTGCTGTGTATAAATGTAAGTATCTCTCAGGTCTGTTTGCTCGGCATTCATTCCTGACTCAGCCACTTGAGATTAAATATTTCCTTCGGAATAGTAATCTATGCCATCACTTAATGAATATTGTGTCAATGTGTCGTATCTTTTATTACAGCACCATTCAACAGAGAATTTTGTGTCCCATTTTTATTAACGCCAATTTGAAACATAAATCTTTCATCTTGTGTTTGCTCTGTCACTTTCTCACCAAATCCTATTTTTCTCCCTAACATTTTACTTTATATTTTTTTTCCAGCCGTGTGGAATTTCAAAGGGACTCATGAGCATCATATCCCTCTCCAAATCGGAGATACAGTCAATATCCTCCAAGCTTGTGAAGGTGAGTGTGCAGTCATTACAAAGGTCAGGCTTGTGTCAGACTCGGTGCTGGGGTTTCTAGTGTAATGTACTTCGCAGCAAACAAGCAGCTAAGTGAGAGCACCCAGCTAGGTGAAGCTTTCCTGGTGTTTCCGGAATGTTATGAAACAATTCAGTCAGGTTGAGCACAAAGGAATTAAGTTCAAAGTCTTTACAGGGCAAGACAGTGTATTCATATAAGGTTACCTCTGAAAATGTTTAGGTTGACACTTAAGGACAGAAATGATATCCTGAGGGGGAATTGAGGTTGTTGCTGCCATAAGAGATTCAAATACAATGGAATTATCTCATAGAATACTATAGTCCATTCAACCAGTCAAGACAGTGCAGGCTCTTTTGGACAACAGGAAAGTTAATGCCATCCTATATCCTGCAATTCTTCTTCCTTCAGGCATTTATCCAGTTCCCTTTGGAAGTCCACTACTTAATTTAGTTCAACTAACATATCACACCTCCCATTTTGGTCCATTCCTGAGGTTCAAGGCACTGCAGAAGATGGCATTCAGCCGATATAGAGTCACAGAGTCATACTGCACAGAAACAGACCCTTTGGTTCAACTCGGCCAAGTTTCCCAAACTAACCTTATCCCACTTGGCCCATGTCCTTCTAAATCTTCCCCATTCGTGTACCTGTCAAAATGTTTTTTTTAATGTTTTAACCATACTTGCATCTAACACTTCATCTGGCACACGTAATATCAAGAAATGTTTGAAGGCAATGGGCATTGTAAAGTGTATAGGCTTGACCAATATTCTGGCAGTAGCACTGAAGACTTGTGCTCCAGAATTAGCTAGGCCCCCTACTAAGTTGTTCCAGTACGTCTATAGCACCAACACCTGCTTAACAATATAGAGAATTATTCAGGTATATCCTGTCGATAAAACACACGACATATTCAATTCTGCAAATAAATGTTCTATTCTTGATTAACAGCTGAATGATAGAATGAGTGGTTGACTGTTCTATCAATACCTCTTTGCAATAATCTGCTCATTGACAGTTCCTGTGATAACACCTTTGAAGTCTGCAGCCTGTACCACCTCTAAAG
This sequence comes from Ginglymostoma cirratum, assembly GCA_024137785.1. Taxonomy (NCBI): domain Eukaryota; kingdom Metazoa; phylum Chordata; class Chondrichthyes; order Orectolobiformes; family Ginglymostomatidae; genus Ginglymostoma; species Ginglymostoma cirratum. The sequence continues at coordinate 3,577,489 of JAHRHZ010000248.1, read as the reverse complement.
ATAAGATCAGATGTATTGGAACACTGGCATCTGCAAGTTCTCACATTCATGTCACAAATCATACTAACTTGCAAATAATGTTGCCGTTCCTTCATTTCACGGGGTCAAGATTCTGGGACTCCCTCTCTAACTGCACTGTGAGTCTACCTCTACAACATGGACTGCAGTGTTTCAAGAAGGCAGCTCACCACTATCTTCAAAAAGGTATTTGGAGATGGACAGTAAGGTCCAGCTTAGTCAGTGAAGTCCACAACCTGTGAAAAAAAAAGAAAAACTCTGACAAATCGTCACTATTTGTTCCAAAACAAGGCTTCTCTTCCTCCTCCTTTTGCCAATTGGTTCTACCCTTCAATGAACCTTTAAACATTGGGATCTTTTCCTTTTTTTTATTCAATATGATTTTTCCTGATTTTTGCAGCTTTAACAAAAGTTCTTCTAGCCTTTATACTCCAACTCTACTTCCCTCAGTCTATCTGTGTAACTGAAATCGCTTGTCTCTGGAATGACTCTAGTAAATCTTCTCTGTATCTACTACCAAGGCTTCTTATCCTTCCTAAACTCTGGTTCTCAGAATTGCACAGACACTGTTCCAGCCAGGGAGAAGCTAATATTTGTATCTGGACATCACCTGATTTCCTACCTTCTATGTTTTATGTTAGACTCAATTATAACTTAGTGCAAGTGGATGGATTTCGAGTAGGTTAAAATAGGGGCCAGGATCATGTATCTAATTTGTAAAGCCCAGCAGTCCATTTGCTTTATTGACTGTGATTGCTAACTTGTTCTGTTGCCTTCAATTACCTCTGCATAAACATCCCGAGGTTCTCTTTGTTCTTGCGCACTTGTGGTATTTTCTAATCAGTCTGTTCATTGATGTGACTACACACCTCTGCAGCAAGTGAGACTTGGATCTGGCCCTTCTGGCTCAGAAATAGGGACATTGCCACTATGCCCCCAGACCTTTATGATGTTTAATCACATCATGTTTTTCATGTTAAATCTCATCAGTCTTGTACCTGGACATTCCACTAATGCTGTTTGTGTTCTTTTGAAGCCTATTTTCTGTTCCTCACTGTTTATTATGTTTTGTTATCTGCATGGTGACAGTTTAGGAAAGTGTGAGGCACAAGGAGTGGAACAGTCACTGAAGGTTGGCATGCGGGTTCAGCAGGCAGTGAGGAAAGCTAATGGCATGCTGGCCTTCATAGTGAACAGATTTGAGTATTGAAGTAAGGATGTCTTGCTGCGGTTATACAGGGCCTTGGTGAGGCCACACCTTGAGTATTGTGTGCAGTTTTGGTCTCCTAGTCTGAGGAAGGACATTCTTGCTATTGAGAGAGCCCAGCAAATGTTCACCAGACTGATTCCAGGACTGACCTGTGAAGAAACACTGATTGACTGACCTTGTACTCACTGGAACTTAGAAGAATGAGTGGGATCTCATGGAAACATACAAAATCCTGATGGGACTGGACAAGCTAGATAACGGAAGAATATTCCTGATGTTGGGGAAATCCGGAACTAGGAGTCACAATCTAAAAATAAGGGGTAAGCCATTCAGAACTGAGATGAGGAAGAATCTCTTCACCCAGAGAGTAGTGAACCTGTGGAATTCTCTCCCACAGAAAGCTGTTGGGGCCAATTTGTTCGATATATTCAAGAGGGAACTGGACGTGGCCCTTGCGAGTAAAGGGGTACAGGGTTTATGGAGAGAAAGCAGGAATGGGATACTGAAATTGCACGATCAACCATGATCCTATTGAAGGGTGGTGCAGGCTAGAAGGGCTGAATAGCTCACTTCTGCACCTACTTTCGATGTTTCAAATGTGTTGTATGCAAATTGTGCTCTGTACCTTCCAACCAAGGAATTAATGCTTTTTAAAAGCAATGGTGGTCTGAGCGATGAACCTACAGGAATTCCATTGTTACTTGGTGGAAGTATACAAAAACACGCATTCACTACGGATCAGGGATGAATGAGCAGTTTCCCAGAGTGCAGCTGGAAATGTTCTCCTTACTATAGAGGAGATTTAATCGAGGTGCTGGAAATGATAAATTTTAATCCCATGCATGGGGCAAAACTGTTTCCACTGGCAGAAGAGTTGGAAACGGGAAGATAGATTTGAAACAATTTGCAAAGAGTCACAGAGAGATGTGAAGATTTATTTTACCCAACGAGCTATGTTCTGGAAATCACTGTCTTAAAGGCAGCCGAAAGAGATTCAATAGTAACCTTCAAAAAGGAACTGAGTATGCATTTTAAAAAAAAGTGTTGAGCTACGCTGGGAAAGTGAAGGAGGAGGATAGGTTCCATCTGTTTCAAAAGCCAATACAAGTCTCTTTTGAAATGGGGTCTCTTTTGTGTTGTATGAATCAGTGGGTCCATGATAGTATAGTCAAGGTCGAGGTATTATAGATTAAACTGGGAGATGAAAAGGTTATTGAATTTGCTAAATGTCAAGAATTACATTATGACTGTGGAGTACCTCCATAATGGGAGATTCTCCACAAGCTTGAGCTCCGGGTTTGGAAAATGGAACTGTGGCTGGAGTATCTTTTGTGCAACCATTGAACATAGAACAGTACAGCACAGTCCAGGCCCTTCAGCCCACAATGTTGTGCCGATCTATTATCCTAGTCTAAGATCAAACTACCCTGCATACCCTACATTTTACTTAAATGTCCCTAATGTACCTGATTCCACTACTACTGTTGACAGCGCATTCCACATGCCCACCACTCTCTGCGTTATGAACCTACCTCTGACATCTCCCCTATACCTTCCTCCAATCACCTTAAAATTATGCCCCCTCTATTAATAGTCATTTTTGCCCTGGGAAAAAGGTCTCTGGCTATCCACTCTATCTATGCCTCTCATCATCTAGTACACCTCTATCAAGTCACCTCTTGACCTTCTTCGCTCCAATGAGAAAAGCCCTAGCTCCCTCCACCTCTCCTCATAAGTCCTGACGTCCACTCCAGACAGCATCCTGGTAAATCTCCTCTGCACCCATTCTAAAGCTTCCACATCTTTCCTATAATGAGGCGACCAGAACTGAACACAATATTGCAAGTGTGGTCTAACCAGAGTTTTATAGAGCTGCAGCATAACCTCACGGTTCTTAAACTCAATTTCCCTGCCAGTGAATGCCAACACACCATACGCCTTATTTACAACCCTAACAACTTGGGTAGCAACTTTGAGGAATCTATGAATGTGGACCCCGAGATCCCTGTGTTGCTCCACACTGCCAAGAATCCTGCCGTTAACCTTGTATTCTGCATTCAAATTCGACCTTCCAAAATGAATCACTTCACACTTTTCCGGGTTGAATTCCATCTGCCATGTCTTTGCCCAGCTCTGCATCCTGTTAATGCCCCATTGCAGCATACAACAGCCTTTCACACGATCCACAACTCCACCAACCTTCGTCTCATCAGCAAACTTACTAACCCACCCTTCCACTTCCTCATCCAAGTCATTTATAAAGATTACAAAGAGCAGAGGTCCCAGAACAGATCCCTGCGGAATGCCACTGGTCACCGAGCTCCAAGCTGAATGCTTTCCATCTACTACCACCCATGTGGACTCTGTAGATTCTTTTCCTTTATTGATTCACTGGATGAGGGGCATCGCTGGCTAGGCAGCATCTTATTGCCATCCCTAGTTGCCCAGAGGACAGTTAAGAATCAACCACATAGCTGTGGGTCTGGAGTCACATGTAGGCCAGACCAGGTAGGGATGGCAGATTTTCTTCCCCAACAGACATCAGTGAGCCAGAGGGATTTTTCCAACAATTGACAATGGATTCATGGTCATCATTAGATTCTTAATTCCAGATATTTTATTTAATTCAAATTCTACCATCTGCTGTGGCAGGATTCAAACCTAGGGTCTCCAGAACATTATCTGGGTCTCTGGATTAACAGTCCAGTGATAATACCACTAGGCCATCGCCTCCCCTATGTGGGAAGGTGGTCATCCTGCAGGTCAGAAATGTGCAGACAGGATGAGAATGGGTGTCTGTTAGGCAGTCAAGGCAAACCAGGCATCTGGTGCTGGAGTCATCCTGAGTATGTCATACTTGTTCAATTCCAGAACTAAGAACATGGATGGAAGAGCAATAGTTATAGGAGAATCCAATATCAGACCATCACACGGGTGTCTCTGCAGCATTAAATGTGACTCCAGGATGGTGTGTTGCCAAAGTCAATGTTGTTGTAAAGTGGCTGCAAGACTTCTTTTTTCTAAGGTCGGGATCAGTCCGCGCTTATGGTCCACATTGCAACCAACATAATTAGGCAAGAAGTGAGGCCCTGGAAGTAGAATTCAGGAAGTTAAGAAGGAAATTAAAATGATCAAGTTGCCAAAAATAGTAGTTTCTTTGTGAATTAGGAGATATTCAGAACAGAGGAGTTTAGAAGGACCAAAAAAATGGAAAACAGAATATGAATGCAATCTAGCAAGAAACATAAAAATGTCTTGCAAAAGCTTGTGTAGGTACGTAAAGGGACAAAGGTGATTTTATAATGGGGAACTGAGAAATGACACAGAAACTAAATGATGACTTTGTATCTGTTCTCAGAGGAAGATGCAGGAAGTATCGCAGAATTAGAAGTTTAAGTGACCATTGTGAATGAGAAGTTAAAGTTTGTACAGGAGAAATTAATGAGGCTGAAAGTTGATAAGCTTCTGGTCATAATATTCAAAATCCCAAAGTGTGGAAAGAGGTGGTTGTAGAGATAGACAATCCATCTTCCATCTACATATATTCGAGAATGATTCACACAGATTGGAAGTTTGCAAATGTCACCCCGTTATTTAAAAAAGGAGCAGGAAAAGAAACAGTGATGAGATATTCTGAGCCCTGGCCCCAGGCAAGTAACACAGCCTTTGGGACTGTCGATCCTGGCCACTGAAGAGTATCTATTCCCCTGACTGTACTATCCCCAATTACATCTCCATTTCTCTTTTCTCCCCTCTCTTGAATGGCTCCCTGTGTCACAAGGCTATGGTCAGTTAGCTCATCCTCCTACAACTCCCACTCTCATCTCACAGGCAGCAAGAATCTGAAACCTGTTAGCCCAGCTCAAGGGCTGGGGGTCCCCGAGCAGTACCTCCTGGATCTCTCTACCTGTCACGTTTATAGTCACACCCTCCTGTCTCTGCCCAATGATTCATTTTGCAGTAGTCAATCTAAGGGTGTGACTTCCTCCTGAAACATGGCATCCAGGTAATCCTTATCCCCCTTCCTGATGTGTCACATTGTTAGAAACTCAGATGCCTGCTCATCAATCCTGAACCAGATTTCCTTGTGTAACTAACACTTATGATAGACGTGGTCACAATGAACCACAATGGTATCCACCAAATCTCATATCATGCAGGTACAACATATTTCCTGCCCCAGCATCTCTATCTTAATTATTTCATTCATAATTTGATTTTCAAACATTTTCTATTTTAGTTTTAGCCTGTAAATATTTCTCCTATTTATCTTCAATCTATGATAGGTCGTCAATTAGTAGCTATCACCAACCAAATAACTGATGGTTTACTTTTTGTGCTGGGTCCTGATCCTGGGCTGTTAATTTATCCTGTAAAAAAAAAAATTATAGCCATGAGTCAGAAAAAAAGAAACAAAATGACCCTGTTCCCCTCTGCACTGAACTCCCACACTGCCTTCAAGTTACTTGAACTAAATACTCACTTGGGCTGTGCCTCACTCTGGATGCGATCTCTCTTTCCTGAATGTTTGAAGCTTACTGAAGGCTTTAACGTAGATTTTGGAGATCTGAAATGCAAACAGCAACTGGTGGATGATTTGATACTGGAGACTTATTCAGTTCACTACGTGGCACAGAAACATTTAGAAAAACTCCATTTTGCGTTTTCCAGAAGCAAAGACCTTTAAGTCAAACCGAGTGCACGTGACCGTGTTTTAATATGGTGGTTATATTCGACTAAATAAACTTTACAGTTTTGACTGCATCAATAACTGATTGCACAGGCTAATGGTGTAAAGGTTAATTAAAGAGACAACCCAATGTCCACCAGTCACTGCACTTCCCAGGAATTTCAGTGAAAGGCAATTTAAACCGTGTAATTATGAAATGAATTGAATTGGACTGAATTGAGTGCATGCATAAGTGAGCGATTCCACTGACTGACTAAGGTGAAAAACTCAATCCAAAATCAAACTGAACTCTTGTAAAATATCTTATAGATGCTCAGGGTCAGGCGATGTCAGATTTACAGTAAGAAATAATCTAAAAACTGAACAAGCCGCAGTAATGGCAGTAAGGATTCTGAAGACGACTTCAAATTCCTTGGGGTTGTTAAATTAATCTGGCTTGCCCAGGTCATGCTATGTGGACAATATGCATTCATTTGAGATTTGGTGCATCCTATTGCTGGGTCTGCTTTCTGCTCCTAAGGTGAAAGAAAGAGAAGTACAAGAGGACTAACTTTTTGTATTCAGTCATGAGAGATGGGTGTCACTAGTTGGGCCTGTGTTTATTGTCTGTCCCTAGTTGCCCCCTTGAGAAGGTAGTAGTGAACCGTCTTCTTGAACTGCTGCAGTCCATGTAATCTCAGTTAGATCCATAATGCCCTTGGGAGGGGATTTATGTAATTATTTTCACATCTTCAGAATATTTTGAACCAATGCAGCCAGTGTGTCAGTTTTAAGATGTAGTCACTCCTGTTTGTTAGACAGAGTCATTGAGATGTACAGCTTGGAAACAAACCCTTCGGTCCAATGCATTCATGCTGACCGGATATCCTCAAGTAGTCTAGTCTTATTTGCTAGCATTTGGCCCATATCCCTCTAAATCATTTCTATTAATGAACCTGTCCAAATGTCTTTTAAATGTTGTAATTGTACCAGCCTCTAATACTTCCAGTGGCAGCTCAACCCATACGTGCACTACCCTCTGCATGAAAAGGTTGCCCCTTAGGTCCCTTTTAAATCTTACCCCTTTCACCATCAGGGAAGGTGATGACCTTGTGGTATTTTTGCTTAATTGTTGATCCAGAGACCCAGATAATGCTCTGAGAACCTGGATTCGATTTCTATCATCTGCCGTGGTGGGATTTGAATTTAATTAAAAAAAAATCTGGAAATAAGAGTCTAATAACAACCATGAATCTATTGTCAATTGTTGGGAAAACCCATCTGGTTCAGTAATGTCCTTTAGGGAAGGAAACAGCCATCTGGTCTGGCCTACATGTGACTCCAGACCACAGCAATGTGGTTGACTCTTAACTCTGGGCGAATAGGGATGGGCAATAAATGCTGCCTAGCCAGTGACACTCTCATCCCGTGAATGAATTAAAAAAACCCCTTAAACCTATGCCCTCTAGTTTTGGACTCTCGCGTGCCAGGGAAAGAACCTTGGCTATTCACCCTTTCCATGCCCCTCATAATTTTATAAATTTCTGTAAGGTCACCCCTCAGCCTCTGATAAATGGTCAGAAACAGTGTCCGTGGGGTGGATGTGTGACAGGTTGAGGGATATTGATCGATTTGACTTTTTGTGCCGTGGGATATTTTACCTTCAGTTGAACAGGCAGATTGAACCTCCACTTAATGCCTTTGTTGAAAGACAATACCTCCAGCAACTTGTACATAATTATACTGGCTATCATTTTATAAACCTAGGAACAGGGAAATTGGACACCACTTAATTACTGAGCCTGTTCTCCATTTAGTGAGACACAGCTGATCCACAACTAACTTCGTCAATGCCCACTTTTATTCCATATCCCTTAATGCATATAGGGGGCAGTTAGCACAGTTGGCTGGATGGCTTGTTTATGATGCAGAGCGATTCCAATAGCGTGAGTTCAATTTCTGCACCAGCTGAGGTTACCATGAAGGACTCTCTTTCTGCAACCTCTTCCCCTCACCCAAGCTATGGTGTCCTTCAGGTTAAACCACCACTGGTCATCTCTCTGTCTTATGGCAGAGCAGCCCTATGGTCTGGTAGGACTATGGCAACTTTACTTTTTATTTAATACATTTAGATACTTCATTTTTTCTTTATTTATTCACAGGATGAAGGTGTTGCTGGCCAGGCAGCATTTACTGCTTATCCTTAATGGCCCTGAGGGCTGTTAAGAGTCAACCACATTGCTCTGGGTCTGGAGTCACATGTAGGCCAGACCAGGTAAGGATGGCAGTTTCCTTCCCTAAAGGACATTAGTGAACCAGGTGGTTTTCCAACAATGAACAATGGATTCATGGCCATCATTATTCTGTCTATAATTCTAGATATTTATTGAATTCAAATTTCACCATCTGCCATGGCAATTGATATCAGATTTAAAATTTATTAGTTTAAGTATTTAATTAAAAATCTTTAAAACTAGTCCAACTTTGATTATTTAGTGCTGATGAATGTTTAAAACTTCAAATTGCTCTCTTTATATGTCAAAGCATTGCCCTTTCTCACTCCTGAAAATAACACCAGTAGATATGATCTAGGTTTTAGACGTTCAGTTTGCTCCCTGCACGAGCAGCTCTGTAACATCCTCTAGTCTAGTTGTACTATCTCAGGACTGTTAATTCAGAGAGCCAGGGAATGTTTTGGGGACCTGAGTTTGAATCCCACCTTGGCAGATGGTGGAATCTGAGTTTGATAAAAGTCTGCAATTAAGATTCTAATGGTAACCATAAATCCATCTATTTCACTAATGCACTTTAGCGAAGGAAACTGCTGTCCATGTCTGGTCTGAGCTACATGTGACTCCAGACACACAGCAATGTGGTTAACTCCTGACTATACAGAGATCTGTGCACACCTCCAGTTCTGCCCTTTTGATTTCTCTGATTTTAATTGCCATTCCTTCAGATGCCTGGACCCTTTGTTCCGGAAGGACCCCAATAAATTTCTCTGCCTCTTTGTCTGCCTCTCCTCTTTTAAGGCATTCCTAAAAACCTAACTTATTGCCCTATGCAGCCTGAATGCCAAATTTTGTTTGATACCCTTCATGCTGGCGTGCTGGGGATGTTTTTTATCCATTCATGGGATGTGGGATATCTTTGGCTGGGCCAGCATTTATTGCCCTTCCCATTTGGCCCTTGCGAAGGTGGTGGTGAGCTGCCTTGTTGAACTGCAGAACACTTACTACTCCGGGGACTCAGGTTTTGGGGATGTCGTGACATTGGGAATGTGTGAATTTCTGCCTCATCTTGCTGTTGGTCCCACTCATCGGTTGTTCGAGTGCAGTTCAAAAGATTTCAATGAGGATAATGTTGCCATCTCTTTACAATGGACATTGGATTCCTAAGGGATTAGATTACGTACTCCAAATCCTATGTTTATTAAACATACTGCCACCAACACTGGTCCTGGACAGAAGACAGACCCCACACTGTGTTGGCAGGCTTCACTGAGAAAGCCCATTGCAGTCCTGTGATCGAACATTTGAATAAACCCAGTATGGACCCCTCTACTGGCCATTTCTCATTATGTTCCTGAAAATCTCTTGGTCACTTTGAATATCAAGAGGGAAGACAAAGGAAAGCACCAGATAGCAACTAAAAGAAAAACAAGTTGATGACCACTCTGGAAGTTATAATTAAAAACAAAAATGACATATATAGACTCAGCAAGATATATGGGCAACAGGGAAAGCACTTTAGAATTGGATGGACATTTTATTAATTACATCGAAAAATTACATTGACAAATAACATTGAGCCAATCAAGTCTGCTCCAGATCTAAGATAACAAGGTGTAGAGCTGGATGAACAAAGCAGGCCAAGCAGCATCAGAGGAGCAGGAAGGCTGACGTTTCAGGCCTTGACCCTCCTTCACAAATTTCTAAGGTGACCTTAGAGGTTTTTAAAATCATGAAGGGTATAGATAAGGCGAAAGGCAGGTCTCTATTCCCTATGATGAGGGAGCTCATGACTAGGGGGTATAATGTTAAGGTGAGAGGAGAAGGTTTTAAAAAGGACGTGAAGGGCAACTTTTTTTACACAGAGAGTGGTTTGTGTGTGGAGTGAACTTCCAAAGGAAATGATGGATGTGGGCACAATTACAAAGTTTAAAAGATATTTGTATAAGTACAGGAATAGGAAAGGTTTGGAAGGATACAGGCCGTGCGCAGGCAGGTGGGACTAGTCTAGCTTGGGAATATGGCCAGCATTGATTGGTTGGTTGAAGGGTCTGTTTCCACGCTGTATGATTCGATGACTCCCCACACTCCCTCCATCATCATGTAATATACACAGAAATGGAGAACCCATATCTGCAAAATATAACTATGAGTGGCAGTGGAAGATTGGCCTTCATCTCAACGCATGTTTAAAACATGAGAAATTACTGCTTCAATTACGGAACCTTAATCAGACCCCGTCTGGAGTGCTGCATTTAGTTTGAAATACTGTGCCTACAGCAAATTGATCTCAGACTCAGAAATCTTGCTGCAGTGTTATTGGGCCTTGATAAGACCACACGGTGAATGTGTGCAGTCTCCTTAGGGAAGAATATATTGGCCTTGGAAGAGGGTTCAATAAAGGGTCACTGGACTGATGCTTGGGATGAAAGGGTTACCCTGTGAGGAAAGATTGAATCGACTGGGCCTATATACTCTGATGTTTAAAAAACTGAGCAATGATCTCATTGAAGCATGAAAATTATTAAGGGTCTTGACAGGGTAGAAACTGAGACCAGGGCACCAGAATCTGTAACTCAGTGCTACAGTCTTTAAAAAAGAACTATGATAGGATGTGGATGTCACTGGCTGGACCAGCATTTCAAACCCATCCCCAGTTGTTAAGAGTCAACCACAGCGGTTGTGTGTCTGGAGTCACATGTAGGCCGGACCAGGCAAGGATGGCAATTTGAGTGTACCAGATGGATTTCTCCCCCCCCACCCCTCCCAACAATCATTTCATGGTCATCATTAGGCTCTTAATTTCAGATTCCCCTCCCCCCCTCCACCCCACCCCTGCCAATCATATGTTATGGTAGGATTTGGACCTGGGTCTCTAGATTAATAGTAAGCGATAATACCACTAGGCCATCATCTTCCCTAAAGTTTTTTGGCTGTTTCAGGCTGAGATTGGAGAGATTCTTTCACTTGGTGAGTTGTGAATCTCTGAAAATCTCTAACCCTGAGAACTGTTGACAATCAGTTGCTCTGTATGTTCAAGACAGAGACTAGTTTTAAGGGAATTAAGAGATATGGGGCGGGGTGGGGGGGAGGTGGTGTGCGGGGTAGTGGTTTAGGACCAGAAGATATATGTTTGAGGTAGAAGATGAGTTATGATTGAAGTATAATTGAATGGAAGAGTAGGCTTAAAGGGCTGAATGGCTTACTTCACCTATGTTTTTAGATACTAAGTGCAACATCTCTGCCTTCATCAATCATCTTTGTTATTTCTTCAAAACACTCAATTTAGTGAGGCACGATTTCCCACACACAAAGCCATGTTGACTATCCCTAATCAGTCCTTGCCTTTCCAAGTACATGTAAATCCTGTACCTCGGGATTCTCTCCAACAACTTACCCACCACCGATGTCAGGCTCACTGGTCTATAGTTCCCTGGCAATGCCACGTTTCTTAAATAATGGCACATTAGCCACTGCCCAGTCTTTTGGCACTTCACCTCTGGCTATTGATGACACATATATCTCAGCAAGGGGCCCAGCAATCACTTTCCCTGACTTCCCTTGCAATGGAATAATGAGGCTAAAAGTAGAAACAGGGTGATTTTTTTCATTGGATTTTGAGTATCTGTTCTGTTGTTGTTTAAAAGGATTCAATTTTTATTTCTGATATTTGTAATAAGGTTGTTTCAAATTTTTCTTGTACAGTGTAACATGGTTTGTGTTATTAGCTTGTGTGTGCAATAAAGTTTGGTTTTCTTTCATCAAAAGTACATTGGTAGCCTCTTGTGAAGGTTTTCAGTGAGTGATAGGTCATAAGCTTCACTTTTTTTTTAACTGAGTTGTCTAGTATTACCACTCACCGGGATCATAACAGACCTTTGACACTGGGGTGGGCTGGTGGCTCAGTGGTTAGCGCTGTTGCCTCATGGCACCAGGGACCCAGGTTCATCCTCAGGTACCTGTCTGTGTGGAGTTTACACCTTCTCTCTGTGTCTGAATCGGTTTCCTCTGGGTGCTCTGGTATCCTTCCACAGTCCAAAAATGTGCAAGTTAGGTGGATCAACTGTGCTAAATTGCCCATAATGTCCAGGGATGTGCAGGCTAGCTAGATTAGCCATGGGGAAATGTGGGTTTACAGGGCTAGGGTAGGGAGCTGTGTCAGGTGGGATGCTCTTCAAAGTATCTGTGTAGACTCAATGGACCATGGCCTGCTTCCCTGCTCTAGGGATTCTGTGATTGTGTAACGTTCCAACTACACAGGAGGTTTACCAAACAAAACTTGACGGTGAGTCCAATGAGGAGGTATTAGAACAAGGTGAATGCAAGTTAGGTGGACGAGGCAGGTTTTCAAGATGTGCTGTAAAGAAAGAGAGTTAGGGAGGGAACTCTAGAACTTAGGGTCTTTGCCTGCAGAGACATGATCATCACTGGTGGAGAAAATGGAAAATGGCTAAAAGATGAAAATAGTGACACAATCTGAAGTTACAGGATTGAAATTAATGAATTTTGAGGGATACAGAGGTTGGGGTGGAGCCAGTACAGACACAATGGGCCAAATGGCCTCCATCTGTGTAAAATATACGATTCTATGGTTGAGCTGAGGGAGGTTGATAAAAATGAAGGCACAGCCATGGGGGTACTTAAAATGGGGAAAAAAAGTATTAAAGCTGGTGTTGCTCGAGTGGTCAAGCAACACTGGGAAAGTGGTACATGGTGTGAATTAGGGTGCAAGTCTAGCTTTATGGAGGGTTGAAGGTGGGACCCCAGACAAGAGAACATTGGAATTATCCAGTCTGGAGGTAACAAAAGCTCATCAGGCATTGGGATTGGAAAAGATGTTTAAGATGTCGTCCAATTTTGAGTTTTTATTAATAGAATTGCTACAGCATGGAATCAGGTCATTCAGCCCAATGGGTCATCACTGTCCCTCCAAGGGGCATCCCACCAATACCCAATCCTTGTACCCCATGCCTAATCCACACAGCCTGCACATCCTTGGACACTACAGACAATTTAGCATGGCCAATCCACCTAACCAGCACATCTTTGGACTGTGGGAGGAAACCAGATCACCCGAAAGGAATTCACGCAGAATGTGCAAATTTCACACAGACAGTCACCTGAGGGTGGAATTGAACTCAGGTCCCTGGCACTGTGAGCCATCAGGCCGCCCCTATGGTGTTGGAGTTAAAGAATTGGGATCTGCCCCACATTTTCTCCCTCCTCCATGCAGTAACCTCCTCTTCCTCTCTCCCTCATCTGTTCTGGATCCACTTTCCTTATTAGGTTGCTGATGCCTTCAGAAGTTGCCAGAAGGGAATGAGTCAGCCAGCTGCTGGGAATGAGCATAGGGTCCACAGATTTGTCTCAGAAAATCTGCTTGAGATCGTATTCAGCTGGACGGTATTTAGAATCCATTTCTCTGCTGCTGCTACTGCACATTGTCTCCACAATTCAAGCCTCTGTTGTTAACATAACCGTCTGGCTTGGGGTGCTTCGATTTAAAAATACAAACCATGCACTTTGGATGCAAACAGTCCCACTGTAACAGTTCCAATGTGGAGGCTAGAACAGAATCCATCCTCATAAACAACCTGAGGCAACACTTATTTAGTGATCAACCACAGTGAGGGTCTGAATCTATGTACACTTTTATAAGGGTCGCTGAGGGCTGGTATTTCTTCTCCATCTGTCATACAAAAAACAACTCACGTTAAATGCAGAGATAGTGAAAACTGCCGATGCTGGAGTCAGAGATAGCACAGTGTGGAGCTGTGTGGACCCGAAATGTCAGCTTTCCTACTCCTCTGATGCTGCCTGGCCTGCTATGTTCCTCCAGCTCCACGCTGTGTTACCACATTAAATGCAGTAAGACATAACAAGGCACTTTAAAGAATTATGATCTGCCAGAATTTGATGCGAAATCAGGTAAAGACTGATGACCAAAGGGTTAGGGCAAAGAGCTGAGTTTTAAGTAGCAGATAGAGGACAAGGGGCTAAAAAGAGAGGTATCGAAGTTCACTTCACTGAGGGAATTCCAGAGCTTGGAAACTGGACATTCTCAGTATGGGTGGAGGCGATGGCCGAGTGGTATTATCGCTAGACTGTTACTTCAGAGACCCAGATAATGTTCTATGGACCGGGGTTCAAATCCTGCCACGGCAGATGGTGGAATTTGAATTCAATAAAAAATCTGGAATTAAGGGTCTAATGATGACTGTGAATCCATTGCCGATTGTTGAGGAAAAACCCGTCTGGTTCACGAATGTCCTTTAGGGAAGGAAACTGCCATCCTTACCTGGTCTGGTCTATATGTGACTCCAGACCCACAGCAATGTGGTTGACTCTGAAATGCCCCTTGAGCAATTAGGGATGGGCAATAAATGCTGCCTGGTCAGCGACGCCCTGATCCCATGAATGAATAAATTAAAGAAAAATGCTTCCAAAGATGGAGCGAAGGAACTCACAATTGTACAAAATCAAACATTGCAGGTACACAGTGGGTTGTAACACTAGAGATGATCTTGCATTCAGGCAATGAATTGATTTGATCCACTTTGCGAGTGGTATAGGAGGTGTCCCACTGTCTTCAGTTTTGGCACTCTCTATAAATTTTTAAAATCCGATTATTAGCTTCTTCCACTCTCCTCACCCATTCTATTCCCAGGAAGCAGCTCAGGAGTTTAATGTTAAGGTGCTATGTGAATGTGAGTTGGGGAGTTTGAGAGTGACTTGGAGGCAATTACGGAAGTAATACTGTTCTCACACACCAACCGCTTTCGGTGAGGTCGCAGGCTTGAAAGAAGTATGGACTATCAGAAAATTTACTTCATGTGTCATTAGTTTTCTGATTTTTGGCCTTCCTGCCTTTCAAGCACTTGACTGTCCCAGGATTTATAATTTAGCAAGTGTTTTCCAACAGCTCAATCTTGGTGGCCCGTGATGGTCTGTTTGATTCGAACAATTGAACTGTACTCCACTGTTCACAATTTGTCGTAAAAACCAAAAGAACTGTGGATGCTGGAAATCAGAAACAGAAACTGAAATTGCTGGAAAAATTCAGCAGGTCTGGGAGCATCTGTGGCGAGAAAGCAGAGTCAATGTTTTGGGTCCAACTAAGTGGTTTTGGGGAAGGGTTACCAGAACCTGAAATGGTAACATTGATTTCTCTCCACAGATTCTGCCAGACCTGCTGAGCTTTTCCAGCAATTTCTATTTTTGTTTCTGATTGCCAGCATCCGCAGTTCTTTCAGTTTCTGTTTCTGTCTCCCTAGTTATTACTGAACCTAATGCATTTTTCCGGGACTTGTTTCATCATTGATATCCTTTGTCTTTGCTTTCATTGACAGTAACACTATTCGTGTTTCTGTTCTGCAGGTTGGTACAGAGGATATTCCTTGAAGAACAGATCTGTTACAGTAAGTCTCATTATTTATCATATAATGACATTTTCAAAATCTTAACAAACTGCAGATGATAGAAACATAGAAACCAGGAGCGGGAGTAGGCCATTCAGCCCTTCGAGTCTGCTCGATCATTCAATAAAATCTATAGCTGATCCTACATCTGAATGCCATATTCCCACCCTCTCCCCAAACTCCTTGATGCCTTTAATATGACTAAACCTATCAATTTCTTTCTTGCATGTAATTAGTGACCACCACAGCCTTTCCATGGTGGAGAATTCCACAGGTTGACCATCCATGCAAGTAAAGAAATATTTCTATATCTTTTCCTAAAAACAGCCTACTATCCTGAGAGTGTGACTATTGGTTCTAGACTCCCCAGTGAGGGAGAGCATCCTCCCTGCAGGTCAGCTGACTAGCCTGTTCAAATTTTTTACACTTCAATCAGATCGCCTTTGATTCTTTCAGATATTTCCTAACAAATTTGTTCAGAGATGTTAACACACCTCTGGAGCAAGTTAAATTTGAACCTGGCCTTCTGTCTCAGAGGTAAGGACATACCACTGCACCACAAAAGCCTCTTCTCTGATTCTTCTAAACTGTAATGAATTCAGGCTCAGTCAAACCAATTCTCCTCATAGGACAGTCCTGCCAACCTCAATATGACTCGACAAGCTGCCTCACAGCACCAGGGATCCGGGTTCGATTCCAGCCTCGGGCAATTGTCTATGTGGAGTTTGCACATTCTCCCCGTGTCTGCGTGGGTTTCCTTGGGTGCTGCGTTTTCCTCCCACCATCCAAAGATGTGCAGGTTATGTAGAAGTGTCCGGGAATGTGTGGGTTAGATGGATCAGCCCTGCTGAACACAGGGTTACAGGAATCGGGTAAGGGGTGTGTCTGGGTGGGATACTCTTCAGAAGGTCGGTGTGGACTCGATTGGCCAAATGGCCTGCTTCCACAATTGTAGGGATTCTATTGTGATGTAGAACCTTTGCGCACTCTCTGTGGCAAATAGGGAGGGAGACCAAGACTGCACACAATACTGCAGGTGTGGCCTCACCACGGCCCTGTATAACTGCAGTAAGACTGACCACTTGCCTTCTTAATGGCTTCCTGCAATTCCCTGTCTACTTTCATCGAGTGGTGTGCAAGAACATGCAGCTCCCTTTGTACATCCACACTCTCCAATATACCGCCATGCGAATAATGCTTATCCTTTCTGTTTTTACACATTTAGCCACATTATATTGCATCTGCCACGTGTTTGCCCACTCTCTTGATTTGACTAAATGAAGTCTCTTTACACCATCCCCACAATTCTCAATCCCACCTTGTTCTGTTAGTTAGACAGAACTGACGTAGAAATTAAATCAATTGTCAGGAAAGAAAATTTTAGAATGAAGAACGTTGCATGTTTTTAGTTACAATCTGGGAATAATGTGAAATATTTGAGCTTTTTAATTGCAGTTTAGTTTGGCCTTTATGACTTGTACTGGGTTGGATTTGAAATAATCAACAGCCATTCAAGACAATGTTAGAATTGGTTCAGAAATAGTAGGAACTGCAGATGCTGGAGCATCTGAGATAACAAGGTGTAGAGCTGGATGAACACAGCAGGCCAAGCAGCATCAGAGGAGCAGGAAAGCTTGACGTTTCGGGCCTAGACCCTTCTTCAGAAATGGGGGAGGGGAAGGGGGTTCTGAAATAAATAGGGAGAGAGGGGGAGGCGGACAGAAGATGGATAGAGGAGAAGATAGGTGGAGAGGAGACAGACAGGTCAAAGAGGCGGGGATGGAGCCAGTAAAGACAAGTGTAGGTGGGGAGGTAGGGAGGAGATAGGTCAGTCCAGGGAGGATGGACAGGTCAAGGGGGCGGGATGAGGTTAATAGGTAGGAGTTGGGGGTGGGGCTTGAGGGGGGAGGAGGGGATAGGTGGGAGGAAGGACAGGTTAGGGAGGCGGGGACGAGCTGGAATTTGCCTGACTTTCTTTTTCCAGTGTAGAAGGGCCTTGTGCTGAGATATTGTCAGGTTTACTGGTCAGAAGTCATCAAGGTTCTGTCCCAGCAAGACCTGAATGTAGGGAACGTATCCTTCTGGATTCCCCAACCAGAGGAAATAGTTCCTTTCTATCTGGATTTATCCGCCTATGAAAAGCATAGAGAGAAAGAAGCGATGGCCCCCTATGTTGCAATGTGATACCGGCTGTATTTACAGAGGAGTCAGGGTTTAAGATGAACCCCCGAATTTCCACACCTTCCCAGCTGGGTTTGGTGGACATCTTCAAAACACAATCACTGACACAGATGTGTTTAGAAGAGATTTACAGAGTCATAGCGTTGTACAACACGGAAACAGACCCTTCGGTCCAACTCATCCATGCTGACCAGATATCCTAAATTAATACAGTCCCATTTGCCAGCATTTGGCCCATATCCATCCAAACCCTTTCTATTCATATATCCATCCAGATGCCTTTTAAATGTTGTAATTGTACCAGCCTCTACCACTTATTCTGGCAGCTGATTCCAAACATGCACTACTCTTTATGCGAAAAAGTTGCCCCTCAGGTCCTGTTTATATCTTTCCCCTTTCACCTTAAACCTATGCCCTCTAGTTTTGGCCTCCCCCACCCTGGGGAACAGACCTAGTCTATTTACCCTATCCATGTCCCGCATGATTTCATAAACCTCAATAAGGTTACCCCTCAGCCTCCGACGATCCATCCCCAGCCTATTTCGTCTCTCCCTTTATCTGAAACCCTCAAACCCTGGCATCACCCTTTTAAATCTTTTCTGAACGCTTTCTAGTTGCACAACATTCCTCCTATAGGAGGGAGACCAGGATGAGAAACAGGCTGTTTGGCCTAACTAATTCGTGCTGGTGCTACTTGAAGACACTTCCATTTTACATCATCAAACACCATCAATATTTGGTCAAAGGATCATTCTTGGGCTGGTGGACAGTTTGTACTGGACCTCAGCAGAGGTTAGTATTGGGACGCTTGTTTTTACATGATATATGTTAATGATCTAGGAGCACTTTCTAATCATAGAATCCCTACAGTGCAGAATGAGGCCATTTGGCCCATTTGAGCCTGTGCTGACCCTCCAAAGACCACCCAACTCAGCCACAGCCCCCCACCTGATCTCTGTAACCCCACATTTGCCATAGCTAATCTACCTAGCCTGCACGTCCCTGGTCACTATGGACAATTTAGCATGGCCAATCAACCTAACCCACATATCTTTGACTGTGGGAGAAGACTGGAGAACTCAGAAGAAACCAACATAAACACAGGGAGAATGTGCAAACACTACACGGACCTTTAACCAAGGTTGAAACTGAGTGCAGGTCTCTGGTACTGTCAGGCAGCAGTGCTAACCACTGAGGCATCATGCCACCTACACAAAGTGTGGAAATGACATGTGACTCTGAAGAAATGTGAGCTGTGAGGAGGACAGTGTAGATCTCCAGGAGGAGTTGGTGGAGTGGACAAATAGATGGCAGATGATTTTCAATGCTGAGAAGTGTGATATTATGAACTTTGGGAGGAACAACATTGAAATATAATATAAAATAAAAAATACAATTCTATAGTTCTATATGTGCACAGATGATTGAAAGTGGCAGGACAAGTAGAGAGAGCAGTAACTAAAGCTGATGGTGTTGTCTGCTTTAATAAGAGGGGCGTAGAGTATAAGAGTCAGGATGTTGAATTTGTATAAGACATTTATTAGACCTCAGCTGGAGGATTGTGTACAGTTCTGGGTGCTACACTGTGGGAAGGATGTAAATGCAGTGGAGACAGGGCAGAAGCAGTTTACGAGAATGGCTCAAGGAATGAGGAACCTCGGTTGTGAGGAAAATTTGAATAAGTTGAAAATGTTTTTCTTGGG
>JAHRHZ010000248.1:3541873-3557659 GCA_024137785.1 Ginglymostoma cirratum | reverse complement strand
CCTGCTGTGTTCATCCAGCTCTACACCTTGTTATCTTAGAAAGAGGGCGTAGTTTTTAAATTATATGCAAAAGAAACAAGGGTGAAGGTGGAAGAAGATGGCTTAGTGATATTATCGCTGGACTGTTAATCCAGAGACCCAGTTAACACTCTGGGGACCTGGGTTCGAATCCCACCACGGCAGATGGTGGAATTTGAGTTCAATAAATATCTGGAATTAAGAGTCTGATGATGACTGTGAATTCACTGTCAATTGTTGGGAGAAAACCCCATCTGGTTCACTAATGCCCTTTAGGGAACGAAACTGCCATCCTTACCTGGTTTGGCCTACATGTGACTCCAGACCCACAGCAATGTGGTTGACTCTGAACTGCATTTTGGGCAGTCGGGGCTGGGCAATAAATGCTGGGCTAGCCAGCAACGCCCTCATCCTATGAATGAATAAAAAGAAGTGAGGAAAAATATTTTCACTCCCCAAATAGTTAGGGTATGGAATGCACTTCCTGGAAGTGTGGTGGAGGCAGGTTCAATTAAGGCCTTCATGACAGCACTGGGTGATTATTTGGATAAAAATAATGTGCAAGGATATGACAGGGATAAATCCAGAGCTTGGTACTTGGTAATGATCTTGTTTCACGAGTTGGTGCTAGCACAATGGGCCTCCTTCTGTGCTGTAACACTTTGATTCCGTCATATATTTCCTTCCCCTTCTCATCCAGCTCCGTAGCTAACTTTGCTTTAAATGCATCTGTAAGCTGATACAATTAATCACTCAGTGGCTGTGTGTGTTCTCAGCAGAGAGAAAGGAAACATTACCCAAGCAGAAAGCAGCACAGACTCACAACGTGGAAATGTGCCCATGCATTTTTTTAGAGAGTTGTTCCATTACGAGCTGATTACACAGTTTCTAACAGTGATGCCCTCCGTAGTCGATTAGCATGTCATCATCACTTATCATTGTCTAGGTTCACCACCACTTGGAATGTGTAGCTAGGCAGCTAGCAATACGTGGAGCTCCATCTCTGGAGACATGATCAATGCCCCTCAGTGAGGAGAAAAGGGAGGACTGTTTAATGGAAATTTTGGTTTCTCTATCTTCAGTTCATGTTTGAGAGAGCAAGTAATTATTACTCATCCATTTCCTGTCTAAAGTTCTCTGAACAGGAAGTGCTAGCAAGTGTAGCAGGAAGAGTGTCCAACCGATAACATCTGGAATGTGACATAAGTTCCTCTATGGCATTGAGCCAAAAGATCCGACTTGTCAAGACAGGTTATGTGCAAACATGTTAATATTAATCACACTTAACTCAGTTTGACAACAAAGCCTATGTTGAGGTAAATTCTGACTTTGTGCATTGGTGTAAAATGGATGATAAGGAATTGGCATGTGCAAGGTTGACTTCAATGAAAACATAATTCGAGAGAATTGTAAAACATGCTGATAGTTCATTAGCATGAGTGCATAAAGCAAAAGTCTACCCTGTTTAAGCAATTAAAACTTTTTTAAAAATGTTAAAATTGTATCTTAAAGGAGAATACATTAGAACACAGGTCAGGTGATGAAGGAGCAGTGCTTCAAAAGTTTGTGATTTCAATTAAACCTGTTGGACTATAACGTGGTGTCGTGCGACTTCTGACTTTGTCCACCCCAGTCCAACACCGGCAAAACCACATTGGTAGAGAAAGCAACAGAATTAAAGCTGAAAGCTCAAAATAATAAGCGATTGAACTAACTTAATGCCTGTTACAAAGTCAGGGAAATGGATGGAAGGGTAAATCTCCCTCCACAAATATTGTCAGGTCTTTGACTATGTACATTTTCTGCTTTTAATACAGATTTCCACCCTCTGCAATATTTGTCATCCAATTTTTTTGCTCTAAAGTCTTTGCTACTTACCTGTGGCACTATTTAGAATCAAGGTATTATTTAACTTGACCAGAAACTGAGAAAGATGAAAGTCTTCAAACATACAGTTTTTTTGAACACTTAAATAGATAAAATTGTAAATTTCCACTCTGCATAAAAAGCAATGAAACTTGAAATTGGAAGAGAAAGGAAGCAAAAATGCACACAGTCATATTGAGAGGGAAGATATTGAATATGAATCCAAGTAGATGTTAAGAATGGATATAAAAGCAAGATAGTGTGGAGGCTGGAATAAAAGCAGAGAGTTCTGGAGAAACTGAACAGGTCTAGCAGCATCTGTGGATGTACAAGCAGGGCTAATGGTTTGAGTCCAATATGACTTCTTCAGAACTGAAAGTGCATTGTTAAGGGGTAAATAAAGGTTCATTTATTGTTCAAAAGGGTGATAACTTACTCGTTCATAGGATGTTGACTGGGCCAGCATTTAATGCTCTACTTGATCAAGCATGATTTGAGTGAGTCTCGGATGGATTCTGCGTACGATTGAATAAACAATTGTAAACCTCTACTGGAGATTCTTGCAGTAGACCATTAGACGTAACCACAAAAAGTCCATCTGAGGTAGTTAAACACACAGTGCTGTAAGGGTTCCAGGATTTTGACCCAGTGGCACCGAAGTAATGGTGTTATAATTCCACGTCAACAAGTTGTGTGTCATGGAGGGGAACTACAGACCCGTTCTCATATGTATGCATCAAATGCCTCCTTTCTCTTCGACATTTTCTCATCATTATCCTTAGTCATCCAGGGTAGTCTAACTTTGGGTGCCCCGTATTTACATCTTGTGGGTATAAAAAGAGGTTACACCCTATTCATCTCGCATTTGAAATTCTCCCATTTTTCGACTGTTTTATCCACCAAAATGCATTTCCAACTAATTGGACATGCTCCAGCCCAACGTTTAGACCCTTTAAAATCTATCCCTTTCCAGTCTGGAATCTTAATCATTGACTGATTGTTATCTTTCACCAACTTAATATTGACCCTTTGTTATTTTATGATTAATATTTTCCAAATGTTCCCTCACTCTGTTCTCCACTTGGCCTGTCTGTTTCCTAGGGCCAGATCTGGCAGAACTCCCTCCCTGGTAGGACTGGAAGTGTCCTGATCCAGAAAGTTGTCTTACACGTATTGCAGAAAATTCTCTCCTTCCGTGTCCCCCAGTCTGCTGTAGCGTAAATTAAATCAACTATCACAACACTGCTTGTCCTGTAGATTTGCATAATCTACCTACAATGCCTCCCTTATACTCTACCCCAGTATTTGGAAGCCTATAATCTCCTATATCCCAACTCTAACTATATAGATTCTGATTCAGGGACTAGTTTAGGGGCAATGGTACTATCTTTGACTCAGACTGCTACACCCTCCCTTTTAAGATCGAGATGAGGAGAATTGCTTGTCTCAAAGGATTGTCTGTCAGTGGAATTTTGTCTTCCCCAGAGGGGAGTAGAAGATAGGCCTTTAAATTGATTGAAAGCTGAGTTAGGTGGATTTTTGATGGATAAGGGAGTTAGGCTTTAAATAGCACAGAGAGGAAAGTGGATTTGAGACCACAGTCAAAGGTGAATGTGTGGTGAAACACGCTGTTAGGATCAAATGGCCTTCTTTTGTTTGTAATAAGTCTTAAACAGAATATTCTGAAACTTTCCTCAGACTAATAATAGATGACGATTGATTTAAAACGATATAAGCAGTCAAATGGGATGTCAAATATTATTTAATGCATCTGCAGTTCCGTAAATTAACCATCATTGAATATCTTGATTTCAAAGAGTCTTAGAGCTGTACGGCACGGAAACAGACCCTTCAGTCCAACTCGTCCGTGCCGAGCAGATATCCTAAATTAATCTAGTCCCTTTTGCCAGCATTTGGCCTGTATCCCTCTAAATCCTTCCTATTCACGTACCCATCCAGATGCCTTTTAAATGTTGTCATTGTACCAGCCTCCACCACTTCCTCTGGCACCACATTTCATACACGCACCACCTTCTGCATGAAAAAAGTTGGCCCTTAAATCCCTTTTAAATCTTCCCTCTCTCACCTTAAAGCTATGCCCTCAAGTTTCGGAGTATTCCGCACCACCCCAGGAAAAAGGACTTGGCTATTCACCCTATCCATTCTCCTCTTGGTTTTACAAACCTCTTTAAAGTCAGCCTTTGATGCTCCAGGGAAATAGCTCCAGTGTATTCAGCCTCTCCCTCTAGCTCAAACGCTCCAGCCCTGGCAACATCCTTGTAAATCTTTTCTGAATCCTTACAAGTTTCACAGTATCCTTCCTATAGCAGGGAGACCAGAATCGCATGCAGGATTCCAATAATGGCCTCACCTATGTCCTCCACAGCCGCAACATGACCTCCCAACTCCTATACTCAATGCAGTGACCAATAAAGGCAAGCATAGCAAATGCCTTCTTCATTCCCCTATCTACCTGTGACTCCACTTTCAAGGAACTATGAACCTGCACTCCAAGGTCTCTTTGTTCAGCAACACTCCCCAGGACCTTACCATTAAGTGTATAATTCCTCCCCTGATTTGCCTTTCCAAAGTCTAGCGCCTCGCATTTATCTACATGAAACTCCATTTGCCACACCTTGGCCCATTGCCATTCTGATCAAGGTCCCATGATACTCTGAGATAATCTTCTTCACTGTTCACCACACCTCCAATTTTGGTGTCATCTGCAAACTTGCTAACTATACCTCCTATGTTCACGTTCCAAATCATTTATGAATGTCTTGAGTCCTTCATGTCTACAATCAAACATTATCTCTAGAGAACAATTCTGTGCTCTCTCCACAGGGAATATTTCCTGCCTCAGTCATTCACATCAAGAATGCAGCTGTTGAGATCAGAGGGTAAGTCACTTTTATGGTTCTTGTACCCCATTGACTTATTGGCATGTTGCTCAGGTGGATCTGACAGTGATGCGTGTGGTTTTTAAAAACTTCCAGGGTTACGGATGCGTTGGTTCTGGAAATGAGTTTCCATTTCGGAGACCTGAATATGGGGGCAGGGAGAATTTGACTCCTCAGTGGTTGTGGTATGTCTGAAGGGCTTGATTTACCCAATGCTGCCCAACTTTGCCAACATACAACTCATCAGCACTTAAAACTAGAATGCTAGAAGGGAGAGGAAGAAAGATTCCATGTAATTAATGAAGTTCAGAAGCAACTTGAGGGAAATGGCTTCAGTGGGTGTCACTCTCCTGATGTTAAATCCAACTGAATGGTGTTTGGTCAGCGTTACTTTACCCAAACCTGATGGATCCATTAGAATATTCATTAACCCAACACCACTCAACATGGTCATCATGAGAGAAATTTGCCCTCTGGTCCGCAGTAGGTGAGAGTTTAGCCAAATTGTCTAAAAGTGGAGTTTCCATTAAAGTTGAGTTCTAAAAGGATCAATTAGACAGACAATCAAGACTACACTATTATTTCATTTGGATGGTTTTGCGCCAACAGTCTTCCATTCGAGATTGCCTCAGCCTCGGAGATTTTTCAAAAGACTGTGTCCCGTATTTTGCAACAGTTTGTAAAGTGTCATCTGCAACATGGCTGGCATTTTGAGCCATGGGGTAAATATGTTGAGGAACATGGTCAGGGGCTGCGTGTAGGTATAAACAGCCTGAAGGACATTCGCTCAATGACCAGAGTGAATATTCGAAGGAGTCAATTCTTTTCTTGAAACGCATTTGCTGAGGGGGATGAAATAATTCCACATCTACGGAAAATGAAGACGGTTGAGGAGTTTCCAGCTCTGAAATCATGACCTGCAGAGATTTCTAGACATGGTCAACTCATTGCTGATGCAACTACGAATGAACCCTCCTGGAATGGCGGGACTATCATATGTTGAAAGATTGGAGCGACTGGCCTTGTATGCACTTGAGTTTAGAAGGATGAGAGGGGATCTGATTGAGACGTGTAAGATTATTAAGGGATTGGACACTCTGGAGGCAGGGAGCATGTTTCCGCTGATGGGTGAGTCCAGAACCAGAGGACACAGTTTAAAAATAAGGGGTAGGCCATTTAGAACAGAGTTGAGGAAAAACTTCTTCACCCAGAGAGAGGTGGATACATGGAATGCTCTGCTCCAGAAGGCAGTGGAGGCCAAGTCTCTGGATACTTTCAAGAAAGAGATGGATAGAGCTCTTACAGATAATGGAATCAAGGGTTATGGGGATAAGGCAGGAACAGGATACTGATTGTGGATGATCAGCCATGATCATAATGAATGGTGGTGCTGGCTCGAAGGGCCGAATGGCCTACTACTGCACCTATTGTCTATTGTCTATTGAACCGTTGAGGCAAACTGTCAAGATTGGTGCTGGGACATTGATCTCAAAATTAAATAAGAGAGTTGGCATGGGTACCTCCACGGACAGAGATTTATACTCGATGTTGAGGTTTGCTTATGAGATAAAATATGGTCGGGGAAGCTACAATGATTTAATTGTCACCTTGACAAGCCATAACCAAACAAACAATGAGGAATTTGTCAGTGAAATTGAATTGTATACTCAGGACAGACTGATACTGTAGTCAGCAAATCAAAACGGGTTCGACTGAATAACACAGGAACAAAAGACCAAGAATGTGTTGCCATTCATCAGTGTTGTGTTGAACTTTGGCCAGTTCAATTGCCCATTGGATTGTACATGAAAACCTGTTTTGAAGATCACCAGTTCTCAATTATAGATGATTCTCTGGTGTTTGACAAAAGGCTTGACCATTCCTTTGCTGCCTAACAGGTCCTAGGCAAGATATATCAGGAATACTTGAGGATTAACAATGAATCATTCATGAGGTGGTGGTCCGTACAGTTGAGGGAAGAACCACAGGAATCTCATCTCATGACAAAATAATCATTCACCAGTAATTAATTTGCACATACCCAATGAGAAACGTAGGAACAAGAGTAGGTCATTCAGTCCTTTAAGCCTGATGGGCCATTAACTAGAATTATGACTGATCGTTCATATCAAAGTTATTTTCAAACACTATTCCCACTACTCTTTACATGGTTAGCATTTAGAAATATGTCAGACTCTGCTTTGAACCCATTCAATGACTGAGATAAAAGGTACTGCAGATGCTGGAGAATCCGAGATAACAAGGCGTGGGGCTGGATGAACACAGCAGGTCAAGCAGCATCATAGGAGCAGGAATCCATTCAATGACTGATCTTCCACAGATATCCAAAGGCTCACAGCCACTGAGTAACAAGATCTCTCATGAATGCTGCCATGTCCAAACCCTGCAGACCATGGAGGTTCAACCTCAGAGTTAAGGTCATTAGTCCTCACGCCAAAGACCTACCTATCTACCAACTCCAAAGACATTTGTGAAGTCAGAGTCTAGTGGCGATATGAGTTCGTGGTAAATGTATGTGAATGCACATATGTTAATTCTGGGGAAAGAAAGTGGTTTGTTGGCAACATCTGAAAGTGTAAATTAGGTGCAGGAGCAGGCCATTCAGCCCTTCAAGCCTGCTCTGCCATTCAATAGATTGTGGCTGATCATGATTTACTCCACATTCCTGCCTACTGCAGATAACATTTCACCCCCTTAGGTAGAATTTATCTCCCTCTGTTAAAAAATATTCAAACCTTCTTCTTCTACCTCCTTTTGAGAAAGAATATTCCAAAGATTCAGGAAACCCTGTGAGGAAAAAAACATCCGATCTCTGCTTTAAATGGGAACACCCTAATTTTAAACCATGGGCCCTGTTTCTATATTTTCCCACAAAATGAGAATCATTTTCGCGTCCACCCTGTCAAAATTTTAACAGTAAGGATAATACTTCAGACTCATGATTAAGGATTAATGTTGGAGACTGTATTAAATTCTCCTCAATCTTGAATGGGGATAAGACTGTATATCTTAGGATCTTGTGGAGTGATGACCTGTATGCAGATCACCTCATAGTCTTAGTAGTCATGTTTATCTCACTAATATAACTTGTCATACAATGTAATAAATCCTACAGTAAATTGCATCATATTAATGTGAACCTCTTCATGTTAAGACTCAGTGGTGGGGGATCACTTCCCATTATAAATCAATTAGGCCGTTGGAGTCAGCCAAAGGAAAGAGGATTGGTAACGTCGTTGTGCAACCCACAAATACCACAGCATCTTCACTTAAATCAACAGCAAACTGACATCAGCACCCAATCTACCATGTAAAGAAGGACCCAATGTTTTTCCATTTAAAATCGCAGTGGATGAGATCAGGGCAGATGTTTCTGAAGCAAAACGCCTTTCACTACTCCTCAGAGATAAAAGGTACTGCAGATGCTGGAGAATCCGAGATAACAAGCATGGGGCTGGATGAGCACAGCAGGTCAAGCAGCATCATAGGAGCAGGAAAACTTGACGTTTCGGGCCTAGACCCTTCATCAGAAAATCCTTTCACTGCACCTCACCTTCTTGCCTGCCTATCACAGAGATCGAAAGTTAACAACTTGCCTCTCTCAATGACAACATGCAGCAGGTCCAGCTCACAGCTAACTGCATGTTTCAGTGCAGAGTAAAGTTCCACCTGCTGTGCATGCCCTAGAAATGGATGTGCTACGTTCCTCAATGTCTGTTGGAGCAGGCTGCTTTTGAGTAAACCTGACAATTTCACAATGACTTTGCGCTCGCATACTGAAACCGCAAAACCTGTTTTGTATTCTGCTGTGGAGGTGTGAATTCCATCAGCCGTGTGTTCAAATCCTGCTTCAGAATTTGACACCTAGACGAGACTCATTTTAGTACTGAAGCACTGCTGCATCGTCAAAGGTGCCATCTTTCTGATGAGAAGCGAAACCAAAGCTCCTTTTGCCTGTTTCAGTAGATATAAAAGATTTGAACAATAAACTAATGCGAGAACCAGTGGGGTGACAGTCAGCTGCCAGGAATTGCGATGACATTATCCCCCCAGTAAAAGGCAAGTTGAGAAATTAAGTGAACTGGCATCATTTATTCTATATCAGTGTAACACAAGTGTCAAGCCCATCTCCAGCAATAGAGAATCTGACAATCTCTTATTTCTGCAACAAAAACACCTCCCACCCTGGTTATACTCTCTTCCACCCTCTCCCATCGGGCAGAAGATATAAAAGTTTGAATATATGTACGAATAGATTCAAGGACAGCTTCTTCCCCGTTTTTGAACAGACCTATCAAAAGTTAATTCTGATCTCTCTGTCTCTCTCTCTGCACCTTCTCGGCGGCTGTAACACTGTATTCTGCACTCTGTTCTGTTACCCTAATGCACTTTCTATGGTATGGTCTGCCTGTAGAGCATGCCAAGCAACACTTTTCACTGTATCTCGGTACATATGACAACAAATCAAATCAGAAAATTGATGAGAAATGTTAATCAACTAGATCAATTGGGAGTAAGAGTCCAAGGAACTGCCAGGATTTATTACCCATCCCTCATTTCCTTTGAAAAACACCACCTAGTAGAGACAGGAGGGGAGCTTTATCTTGGGGGCCGGAATTGGCTAATGGGTGTGCTGGCTTCCCAATGCCTCACTCGGCTGCTAATGAAATATAAGCAGAGATGTATAGGTGGCATTCGTAGCATGATTGCCATGGCACCCAGTTTTATACCCACCGTCCTATCTGCGTGCCCACTCCCAATGGCAGGGTTGAAATGTCCATTGTGCTAAACTTTTCTTTCTCCGGAATGCTAGTTTTGCCACACCCCATCAATGAAAGAAAAATCAGAGATGGTCAGGTTTAGTGGTTAGCATTGTCGGCTCACAGCACCAGGGACCCGGGTTCAATTCCGCCCTCTGGCGACTGTCTGTGTGGAGTTTGCACATTCTCCCTGCGTGGGTTTCCTCCAAGTGCTCCGGTTTCCTTCTACAGTCCAACGATGTGCAGGCTAGGTGGATTGGCCATGCTAAATTGCCCCTAGTGTTCAGGGGTGTGTAGATTAGGTGGGTTACAGGGGGATGGGTCTGGGTGGGATGCTCCAAGGGTCAGTGTGGACTTGTTGGGCCGAAGGACCTGTTTCCACACCGTAAGGATTCTATGATCTATGAACAAGAATTTTATATACCCATAAAGGAAATGTCATTTTGGGAAACGAATGGTAACCGATGCCTCCTGAATTAGGCCAGAAATAAATGGAGTTTCAGACTTATCTAGAGCACAGCCCTCCAGCTTTGTTAAAATGTAAAATTCTCCACCACACAAAGCAGTTGACGCCAAAACGTTGAACACTTTCAAGAGAGATAGATTTAGTTCTTAGGCCTAAAGGGATCAAAGGGCAAGGGAGAAAGCAGCAACAGAATACTGAGTCAAGGTGACCAGCCTTGATCATATTGAATAACAGAGCAGGCTCAAAGGGCCAAATGGCCTTTTCCTGTTTCTGTGTCAGAAAAAAAATTATGAGCTTAAAACTTTCAAATGAGAATCATCTGTCGTAATTGCTTTGAAATGCTTGAAGTGATCTCAGTTTGAGACCTGAAGCTTATTGCGTACAGGAATCAAGAAAGGTGGGGGTTGCGGGGTGTTGGGGGGAGTGGGGAATGTCCAAATTCTGTTTCAGAGAGAGGGTAACATGTTTTCATAGATCATCAAGGTGATCGCAAAATTACACGGTGCCCATTTGTTTGAAGCGTTTGACGCAGAGAGGGTGGTAATTTGATCGGATTGGAAGAGTAGCTTTTGTTTTGGTTCAGCAAGAAAAATGGTTCCTATCAGCTGGTTATTATTGGAAACATGACCCATGTATTCAGTAGATTCAATGAGTGGTGTTTGGGCTGGAACGCAAAGAATAGGATAAAAATTGGTTTATCAGATGGCCATCCATTAAAGTTAAACGTCTGGGAAGAACGTGCCTGGACTGGAGGGCAGGTCTTATGAGGAAAGGTTGAGGGAGCTCGGGCTTTTCTCATTGGAGCAAAGAAGGATGAGAGGTGACTTGATATAGGTGTACAAGATGATGAGAGGCATAGATAGAGTGGATAGCCGGAGACTTTTTCCCAGGGCGGAAATGACTATTGCAAGGGGGCATAATTTTAAGGTGAGTGGAGGAAGGTATAGGGGAGATGTCAGAGGTAGGTTCTTCACACAGGGAGTGGTGGGCGTGTGGAATGCGCTGCTGGCCGTGATAGTGGAGTCAGATAGTTTAAAGACTTCTAAGCTACACTTGGATAGGCACGTGGAGGATAGTAAAAAGAAGGGTAGATTGATCTCAGTAGGATAATAGGTCGGGACAACATTGTGGGCCGAAGGGCCTGTACTGTGCTGTACTGTTCTATGTTCTATGTTCCTCAGTAGGCAGCATTCGAAAGAGAGCAGACATCACTCCAGGGTCAGAGCAGTCCCTTGTTCGTGAAGTAAACTTTTTATTCAAGCCTATGGGCAACTATGAAATAGAGGAGCCGTGATTGGAAGATGCGTTCCTGATTCTGCTTGTAATTTTACTGTTAGTGTAATATTAAAAGTTAGGTTGAAGGCATTCTACATTCAGGTCACCAGCCTGCATTATTGAATTTGCAAATCTAATTCTTGTCATGGGCAGCAATTTGATGAAAAAAATCATTCTGTGCTCTTGTCCTTCACCATCTCTGTGCGTTAGCAATTCCAATTTAATGTACTCCCACGTATCTAATTCCTTAATTATTCATTACAGTAGTTTCATAGAACCTTATCCTTCGAATACATTACATGTGGAAATGTAAATGTTGCTTCCTATCTTGTTTTTTCCTCTTTACATTTATAATTCTATTTTATGTTTCTATTTCAACTGTTGCATTGGATGGGTAACTCCTTTGCCTTATCGCTTGAGTATAGAACCTCCCAACCCCCAGTGCCAACCCCGGACCACCATGTTCCTCACTGAATCTGACTCTATTTTATTGAGACTACTGGAGTAGAAGGGGCTGATTTTCATAGCTTCCTCAGGGTGACCCCCACAAGCCCTTTGCAGTAAATTAAGTACTTTTCAAGCTAATGTAGACATTGCAGTCGACAGATTTGGCAGCAGCTACGAGGAGAGGAACACAGGGCTAATGTTTCCCTTGCTCATTACAGAACTGTCGTATTGCAGCAAGAAACCACCCAGCTCATGATGTCTGCACCAGTTCTATTATCTAGTGCTAATCTCCTGCCTTTTCCCAATTTATTCCAGCACGTCTATCCAACTGACCATCCAATTCCCTCTTAAATGCCTCAATTGACCCTCCATCACATTTCCAGGCAGTGTATCCTATAAGCAGGGGAGGTCATAGCCGAGTGGTATTATCCATAGATGTGTTGATCTGAGTTCGAATCCTGCCCCAGTGGATGGTGGAATTTGGACTTGTGCACTGATAGCAACGTGTCTTCTGGGGGGTTGGGTGTTAAATCAATTTATTCTGCAATTGCTTTCAGAACAAATTAGAGGAGGGGGTGTGGGGTAGTTGTTTTTTCCCAAATTACTGGAGCCGGGACTGGAACCAGTTTGTTAAATTAATTCACAGGATTTGGGCCTCATTGGTTAGGCCAGCATTTATTGCCCATCCCTAATTGCCCAGAGGGCATTTAAGAGTCAACCACATTGCAGTGGGTCTGGAGTCACATTTAGTTCAGACCAGGTAAAGGTGCCAGTTTCCTTCCTGAAAGGGCATGAGTGAACCAGATGTTTTATCGACAATGGATTCATGATCATCATTTAGACTCTTAATTCCAGATATGTATTGAATTCAAATTCCACCATCTGCCGTGGTGGGATTCAGGCCTGGGTACCCAGAACATGACCCGGGTCACTGAATTAACATTCCAGTGATAATACCACTAGGCCATCGCCTCCCCCTGTATCTGAAATCTCATGAAGCGGTATAACAGGCAGACGATCCAGTAGTTATCCATCTGTATTAAAAACAAAATGTGCCTCCCTCCTCCTGTGCCCCAAACTCTGCATATGGGCGTGTTGCATTTGACTATATTTGCTTGCCATGTACGTTTACAGCAACAGCACTTGAAAAGTGTGTAACCAGAAACTAGTTGCTGGAGGAGTTGGAAATCTGAGATAAATACAGGAACCACTTGGAATGCTCAGCAGTATCTAGTCATAGGGATCTACAGCACAGAACAAGGCACCTCAGCCCATTGAGTCTGTGCAGGTCAAAAATCAACCACCTAACTATTCTAATCCCAGCACTTGGCCCAAAACCGTGTATGTCTAGGCATCACAAGCGTACAAGTTTATTTATTCATTCACAGGATAAGGGCATCGCTGGCTAGGCAGCTTTAATTGCCGACCCCTAACAGTTAAGAATCACCGACATTGCTGTGGGTCTGCAGTCACATGTAGGTCAGACCAGGTGAAGATGGCAGATTTCCTTCCCTAAAGGACATTAGCGAACCAGATGGGTTTTTCCTGACAATCGATTCACGGTCATCATTAGATTGTTAATTCCAGATATTTATTGAACTCAATTTCTACCATCTGCTATGGTAGGGTTTGAACCTGGGGCCCCAGAATATTATCAGAGGAGTAGGAAAGCTGACCCTTCTTCAAGGATCTAGGCCCAAAACATCAGATTTCCAGCTCCTCTGATGCTGCTTGGCCTGCTGTGTTCATCCAGCTCTACGCCTTGTTATCTCAGATTCTCCAGCATCTGCAGTTCCTTCTACCCCAGAATGTTGTGAGTCTCTGGATTAACAGTCCAGCGATAATACCATTACGCCATTTTCTCCCAATGCTTAAATGCTGTGGCGTTTTCTGCCTCAACATTGTTACAGGCAATGAGTTCCAGCTTCCCACCAACCTCTGGGTGAAAAATGTTTCCTGACATCTCCTCTGAACCCGCTGGTCATTGATCCCTTCATCCCTCCACCAAGGGAGGTCTACCTAGTCTATGCTCCCATAATTTTATACATCTCAACCTATCTCCTATGCTCCAAGGAAAGCAATCCCAATGTGTCCAATCTCTCTTCATAATAAAAACCCTCCAGCCCTGACAACATCCTGGAATTCTCTCCTTAAGTGCATTGTTGGTCTACCTACTGCACCAGGAGGCCCATACTATGGGCTTAAAGCATTCAGAGTGTGTGGTGCTTTGAACCAGTGACCTCTGACTCAGAGCTGAGGGTGATAGTCACTGACCAATGCTGGCCACACATCAAGCAAATGCATTTGTTTCTGAGTGTCCAGTCTGATTGCTCACTTAAATGACCCTCGACCCTAATGATTGATACCAAACCTGGGAGCATTACAGAAACAATATGTTCATCCATGTGCAGCCAATTCTCAATTTAGAGATCAGCTTCAGGTGCACTTCTGAGGTGTTTAATCTTCAATTGAAAAGATAATCGTAACAAAGTGGAAGCCATTGATCAGCTGTGTGTCCGCTTGATGGGGGGGGGAACAGTAGGAAAATCACAGGGGGCATTTAATGCATCTTCAAGAGATGGGGTGCTGGAGGGGGTGGCAAGTGCAGAGTTAAGGTCTCATTGGATTCTTCTCATCCACAATTAAGCCCAAGTGGAAAATGCTGAGGATGGACTTCCCAAGTGGAGGTCAATTTGTTGGCCATTCAAAGGCCTTACCCTCTAATGTGTCGGAGGGGTGCATGAGGCCTATTAAGGGAGGGATGGTTTTTATATTTGGTAGCTTGTGTCTAACAATATCAAGGCCTATCAACACATGAAGACCCTCCCAGCCCCACCTTTCTGTTAAATTAAGGGGAGGTGGTGGTCTAGTGGCATTCTCACTGGACTATTAATCCAGAGACCCAGGTAATGTTCTGGAACTTGGGTTCAAGTCCTGCCATGGCAGAAGTTGAATTCAATAACGATCTGGAATTAAAGAGTCTGATGATGACTCTTAATTGCTGATTGTTGGACATACCACCTCTACTTCCTCAGGAGGTTAAGGAAATTAGGCATGTTTATAAAAACTTCAACCAATTTTTATAGGTGCACCGTAGAAAATATTCTACTCGGATACATCATGGCTTGGTATGGCAACTGCTCTTCCTAGGACCGTAAGAAACTACAGAGAGTTGTGAACACAGCACCGTCCATCACGCAAAGCAACCTTCTACCCGTGGACTCCATCTATACTTTTCACTGCCTCAGAAAGGCAGCCAACATTATCCAAAACCAAGATAACAAGGTGTGGAGCTGGATGAACACAGCAGGCCGAGCAGCATCATAGGAGCAGGAAGCATTATCCAAAACCATCCCACCCCAGTTATAATCTCTTTCCACCGCTTCTGTCGGGCAGAAGACACAAAAATTTAAAGTATATACCAACAGATTGAACATCAACTTCTTCCCCGCTGTTATTAGACTTCTGGATGGACCTCCCAAATTTCAAATTTAATGTTGACCGCGCTCTTTGTGCACCTTCCCTGCAGCTGTAACATTGTAATCCTCGCTCCGGTCTCTTACCCTTAAGCACTTTGTATGGTATGATCTGCACACAAAACAAAACTTTTCACTGTACTTAGGTACATGTGATAATAACAAATCAAATGTGGTTCACTTTCGGTGCCTTTAGGAAGGAGACTGCCATCTGTACCTGGTCTGGCCTACATGTGACTCCAGACCCACAGCAATGAAGTTGAGTCTTCACTGCCCCTTTGGGATGGGCATTAAATGCTGGCCTAACGCTGCCCTCATCCTGTGAATGAATTAAAAAAAAACCTCCCTTCTGTCCTTGCAATGGAAATTCTGTCTTTCCGTCAGGGCTCTGGCCTGGGCTAATTGGACTGCTGCAGCTGGTGTAGCCGGGACAATAGCTCTCGAAGGTGGGAGACTCCCCACACCTGAGGAGCCCATCACCAATCAGTGGATTGCCTGATTCACAAATTGTGTTGGGATGGGGGGAGTTTATGGCTACAGCAAAGTTGCCCCCTGCC
>JAHRHZ010000248.1:3528533-3541773 GCA_024137785.1 Ginglymostoma cirratum | reverse complement strand
GAACACAGCAGGTCAAGCAGCATCATAGGAGCAGGACCTGCTGTGTTCATCCAGCCCCATGCTTGTTATCTCGGATTCTCCAGCATCTGCAGTACCTTTTATCTCTGATACATCAGTAAAATCTGCCTCACTTGAAGATCACTTCAACCTCTGCTGTGACCTGCAAAAGTGTTGCCCAATTGTAACTTGGGCCTTATTTCAGAACTTACCATCATTACGATATGGCCGAAATGGAGATTTGTGGGGGACAGTGAAATGAAAGAAAATGTAAAATATATTAGCAGAGTGTATATTAGTTGGAGCTGCTGTTGAAACTATTGATGTTTTGGATTTCTTCCTTTGACTGAGAATTAATGACTTTACCTGACAGAGACGATAGCAGTGAGTCTGTAAAATATTTGAGTATAGCTGGGATTGTGTAATAGTGCAGTAACTAGATCATAGAATCCCTACAGTGTGGAAACAGGTCCTTTGGTCCAACAAGTCCACACTGACCTTCAGAGCATCCCACCCAGATCCATCCCCTAATCTACACATCCCTGAACCCTACAGGCAATTTAGCACATCCAATCCACCTCACCTGCACATCCTTGGACTGTGGGAGGAAAGTAGAGCACCTGGATGAAACCATTGCAGACACAGGGAGAATGTGCAAACTCCGCACAGATAGTCACCCGAGGGTGGAATTGAACCTGGGTCCCTGGTGCTGTGATGCAGCAGTGCTAACCACTGAGCCACTGTGCCACCCACTAATTGGTACAGATGCTCAGTCAAACATGGTTACAAAATCCGAACACGACCCCTCATGAACTCTGAGCTTGATGCAGAAAGGATTTACAACGATGTTGCTGGGGTTGGAGGGTTTGAGAGAGAGCGAGAGGCTGAATAGGCTGGGGCTATTTTCCCTGGAGTGTCGGAGACTGAGGGGTGACCTTATAGAGGTTTGTAAGATCATGATGGATAGGGTAAATAGCCAAGATCTTTTCCCCAGGGTAGGGGAGTCCAAAACTAAAGGGCATTGGTTTAAGTTGTGAGAGGAAAAATTTAAAAGAGACTTAAGAGGCAACTTTTTCATGCAGAGGATGGTGCGTGAATGGAATGAACTGCCAGAGGAACTTGTGGAGGCTGGTTACAACATTTAAAAGGCATCTGGATGGGTATATGAATAGGAAGGGTTTGGAGAAATATGGGCCAAATGCTTGCAAATGGGACTATATTAATTTAAGATATTTGGTTGGCATGGATGAGTTGGATTGTCCGGTCTGTTTCTGTGCTGTTAATCTCTATGATTCTATTCCCCTATAGCCTTTATCACCAGTTTGAATTTTAGCTCCTTTTAAGAAACGGTTGAATGACAGAAGATTGTGTGGGTAAACATCTAGGAAGTGTAGGGGTCAATTGATCACAGGGATTTCTTTATCTGTAGCTGCCCTGTGGCTTTATGATCTGCTGGGGTTTAACATGAGCTCTCCTTGTTTCTGCAGTAATCAGGAGAACATTGTCTCGAAGGAGATGCCCCTGGTGCAAGAAATCACAACCACCTTGAGGGAATGGTCCAACATCTGGAAACAGCTGTACATGGTGAGTGAGCAAGCTCAGTTCTTCCTCCTTTTGGATGTGACTAACCGTTTGAGTCAGCTGTTTTCGTCAGCAGCACTGCACAGTGAAGAGATCAGCGTGAATATTTTGTCCACATGTCTCCGTTGGCAATTTTGTTGAATCTGATGAAAGCACACAATACAGAGCTGGCTAGAACAATGATAGAGTTTTAAAAAAAGGCCATTCGTTTACCTCTCTGGGATCCATCACAGAACCATTTCCTTTTGGTTATGAAATGAGGGAATGTGTTTTGGTGTTTCACCTCTAGTATCAGGTGAGATTCATGGGATAGCCCTTCAATGATTGACTTCATGTTTGGATTATTGTGAAATGAGGTCTTAGACATCCTCATCCTGGTTCAAAAAATATGCAGTCCCAAGATACAAAAACATCTAGTTGAATACTTTCTCAGCTGGACTCCAGAGTCTCTCAATGCCATGTATTATCACTAGACTAATATTCCAGAGACCCAGGTAGTGTTCTGGGCACCTGGATTCAAATCCGGCCATGGCAGATGGTGGAATTGGAATTCAACACAAATCTGGAATTAAGAACTTAACAATGATCATGAAACCACTGTCAAATGTTCACTTATGTCCTTTAGAGAAGAAAATCTGTCATCCTTATCTGGTCTGGCCTACATGTAACTCTAGACCCAACAGCAATGTGGTTGACTCTGAACTGCTCTTGGAGTAATTATGGGCGCTGGCCCAGCCATTGACACCTGCATCCTGTGAATGAATATCTTAAAAATTCTGAAGAACTTGAGACATTCTCCCAGTTGTCTAGCCAATAGTTACCCCTTCATCCACAACTCCAAAACAGATGGGTCCATATTTCCTGATCTGGTCCAGAGACAGTATTGCCCACTCTGTATAGACAAAAGAAAAGTTACCTTCAGAGGAGTTACCCATCTAAACTTTGGAACTGAGAAGCTTCCCAGATAAAGGAGGCAAGTCTGGGTCAGGAGGCCATACAGGCAGTTCTGAAGTGGTCAGTTTTTTTTTTCCAATACTAGATTTGTGTGCTAATCAAGTCCTTAAGGCATCAGATTTTGATAAAAGTGGACAGTTGATTGGTTGTTAGTATTTATTTTTGGGTAAGGGTGTTAAGAGTCATGGAGCTATGGTGGACATTATTGGGTTCAGATACAGAGTCTTGTTGAGGTTCTAGAGGACATTGGTGGGGCCTCTTCTGGAGTACCGTGTGCAGTTCAGGTTGCCCAGCTATAGGAAATGTATTATTCAATTGGAAGGTGTTCAGAAAAGATTTGCTGGGAATGGAAGGTTTGAGTTAAACGGAGAGGGTGGATAGAATGGGACTTCTTTTACTGGAATGTAGGAGGTTGAGAGGGGACTTTATAGAGGTTTACAAAATCAGGAGGGGTGTCTATGAGGTGATTGGCAGGTGTGTTTTTCCTAGGATGGTGGATTTCAGAACTAGGGGGCAAATCCTCAAGGTGAGAGGAGAAAGATTTATAAAAGACATGAGGGACAATTTTTGTTACACACAGGGTGGTTTGCATGTGGAACGAACTTCCAAAGGAAGTGGTGGATGCGGGTACAATTACAACATTTAAAAATACACGAATGAGAGAGGTTTGGAGAGATGTGGACCAAGCATAGGCAGGTGAGACTAGTTTAGTTTGAGATTATGGTCAGCGTGGACTAGTTGGACCGAAGGGTCTGTTTTCCATGCTGTATGACTCTATTAAAGGTCCTGAAGCCATTTGATAACAGCTGAGTTGTCAAAGGCTGCCTGGTGGGTGAGTGGATATGGTGAAAGGTGCCAGGTGGTGAGGGCTAGACTGGGAAAGGTGAGGGTACAGGGTGTCAAATGCAAAGGGAGCAGGGAATCAGGTGACATATGTGTAAGGGTGCCATAAGGATGGAAAGCAGGGCGCAAGGTACGTGAGCAAAGGCTGTAGGTTGGCATGGGGCAGAGGGGAATGGTCAGGTCAGCGGTTTTGAGTCCAAGGCTGGGTACGTCAAGCATTCTAGAGTGGGGTGAATGGAGTCAGTTTGGATTCAGATGGCAGGCAGTTATGACAGTTCACAAGTCAACAGCTCTGAATTCTAAGAACTGCTTGTGAAGCTGGAAGCCAACACGTGATTGGGAAGGTTTTTAAATTTGTTCTGCATGAAGCTGTTTCCCATCGCAGTGTTGCTGTATACTGAGTGGTTGTGATAGTGACCTTGTCATGTCTGAGCTACATTTCCTTTCCGTTGGATGAGATTGGTGCAGAGTAAAGGGTTAACACTTGACTTTGTAAATAGAGGTTAAATCACTGCGCTGTTAGACCACATTGTTCAGGCTAAACAACCAGCCAGATTTATCGCCTAACAAGCTCACACTGAAGTAAAACACAAAGGAACTCGGGGATGGATGAGATCACTGCAGTTCATCTTCTACTTCCAATCAGAGGAGTCTAAATTTAAACAGCTATTTACACTGAACTGTTCGGATGTCTTTCAATCTTGTTGAAGGCACTCTAGTTTGTTTTTATTTTTATTCCTGATGTGTTTCAGTCTTGTTGAAGACAATTGACTGAGTCTTTTAATCATCTTTCACGCTTCAGTGAAGTGACAACACTTCAGCTGTACTCTGTTGACGCTGTAAAGAAAGATGTGCATTCATATAGCACTTTCACAACCACCAGCAGTCTCAAAGTTCTTTCACTTTTGCAGTGTGGTCACTGTTGTAAGGTAGGACATACCGCAGAAAATTTTCACTCAGCAAACAGCTATGCGTTATGAATTGAATAATTTGTTAATTAGAAAACTGTGAGCATAGCTTCCTGTTCTGCTTGAAAAGGTGGAATCTTTCATATCCACCGAACAGGGAGAGGTGGTGGGACTCCACTTCATGTCTTCTCTGAAAAGCAGTGCCTCCAACAGTATGGGGGTCCCTCAGCATTGCCTTAATTTGTGAACCTGTGTGTGGGTGTATGCGTGAGTTACAGTTGACACTAAAAAATGTGGTAGGCCCTAAGGCTGAGAAAAGCATTATATAAACGTTAACAAGGCGTGGGGCTGGATGAACACAGCAGGCCAAGCAGCATCATAGGAGCAGGAAAGCTTGACGTTTCGGGCCTCGACCCTTCATCAGAAATCTTTCATTCAGGTTTGTGGATTTTAGGAAGGAGATAGAAGCGGGCAGTGCAGGGTTGGGGAACGATGAGGTTGGAGGCGGTGGGTGGGAGGTCACCTGAGGTGATGAGGTTGTGGATAGTTTGGGAGATGATGGTTTGGTGCTCGGGGGTGGGGTCATGCTCCACGTTAAGTTCCTCACTTGTTTAAAACAAATGCACTTTGTTCTAGAAACTCTCAGTGCATCAGCTCTACCATAAGGTTTTTTTAAAACAGTTGTCTATGAACATTGTCATATGACAGAATTACCTCATAAACAATAATGCAAGAACATCGCCAGAATTGCTGAACAGGATTCAGAGACTTGGAACAGGAAAACTGTTTAGCAGAAAGCCAATTGACATTCTTTTTTGAAGCAGTTGTCAAACG
The DNA here is from genome assembly GCA_024137785.1 of Ginglymostoma cirratum. Lineage (NCBI taxonomy): Eukaryota > Metazoa > Chordata > Chondrichthyes > Orectolobiformes > Ginglymostomatidae > Ginglymostoma > Ginglymostoma cirratum. Next base: position 3,536,656 of record JAHRHZ010000248.1, on the reverse strand, counting down.
GTTTTAGAAATAAGTTGGGACAATAGTTTTGCATAAAATCAGACACCCCCCCCCCGTAGGCTTTCCATTCCATGGGTAATGACCCTATTTGTGTCAGTGCAGCTGGAGGAGAGGTTGGAAGAGGGGGCAGATGCGGGCAACAGTGATTTGAGAGAAGGCAACAAATTGATGGAACAATTCAGGTTTGTCACTTGCTGCTATCATGTGGGCACGATATTTTCCACTGGGATTTCAACTTTTGCCTGCTGGACTGCAACATAAGTATCCACTGTAATTGAGCTGAATCAGTTGAATATCTCATGTTGAATATCACATTAGCTGTAGTGAACTATGTGGTTTTGTACATTGTCTCTGCTGTGGTTTAGACTGCGTTTTAAGTACCCAAGTCTGCATCAGCCAGTCCAGAATGCCAGTAACCCTGGGAGCTTATGTTTTTTTTATTCTCGCTGATTTGTTTGTTTTGTTTAAACGTACTGACCCCTGCACTGGAAGCGGAAGAGCGAGAGGATTTCCATCAGATGAAAATGAGCAGAGAACCAAAAAAAACAGCCGAGAGTTGAACAATTTGGTTCGCGGAATACAATTTATGATGTTCTTGCACAAAATTAAATAGAAATCAAAGAGATCTATAAAAACGCTGCATGGAAATCAAAGAACAACTAGCAGGTTGCTGAAAGGTAGATTATTTCCACGCTCAATAAGCCTGTAACAAAGGATTATAAATTTACAAGCAAAACTGGATAGAAAGATCTTGCATCCAAATGACACCTGTTATATCCTCATGATGTTTCAGATGCTTTCGAGGCAATATATTATTTTAAAGGGCAGTTATTGTCATTTTGCACTGGAACAAATGGCTATTGAAACAGGTCATCCAGACTCTATGGGATATGTTAGATAAATACTAAAGAAGAAAATAATATTAAGAATTAGGTGCAAAGACTAGATAAATAAGATTATAGTCAATGGGCCAAACTTTGTTGAAAATACAACATTGTTTGAATGGCACACAGTTTTATTGCCATGTACATCAATCAAACACTTGTGGTGTGGAAGAGTTACTCCAGTGAATTGCCAATTGGTACAAATCACTAGATATAAGAGATAATAGGAACTGCAGATGCCGGAGAATCCGAGATAACAACGTGTAGAGCTGGATGAACACAGCAGGCCAAGCAGCATCATAGGAGCAGGAGGGTCTAGGCCCGAAACGTCAGCCTTCCTGCTCCTATGATGCTGCTTGGCCTCCTGTGTTCATCCAGCTCTACACCCTGGTACAAATCACTAGTTGAGTTTCCTCTCTCTTTCATTAGCCTCACAAAACTCCCTATTTTTTTCATGAAGCAGTTGTACATATTTATTCCCAATTTGTCTCTCCAAAATGTTAAAATTTGTGATTAATAGTGACATAATAATTAAAAATGATTACCAGACATCCTCTCTTGCCCAGAAAGTGAACATTTATAAGTCACAGAGTCATATAGCTCGGAAACAGACACTTCGGTCCAACCAGTCCATGCCAAACATGATCCCAAACTAAACTAGTACCACCTATCTGCTTCTGGCCCACATCCCTCCAAACCTGTCCTATTCGCATACTTTTCCAAATGTGTTTTAAACATTGTAATTGTACCCACATCCACCACTTCGTCAGGAAGTTCATTCCACATGCAAACCACCCTCTGTGTAAAACCTTTTGCCTCTCATATCTTTTTTAAAAATCTGTCTCCTCTCACCTTAAGGATGTGCTCCCAGTCTTGAAATCCCCCATTCTAGGGAAAAGACAACTATCTTTAACTTTATTTATACTTCTCATTACTTCATAAACTTCTATCAGGTCAGCTCTCAACCTGCTGTGCTCCAGTCTATCTTTGACTCAAACATTCCGTACCCAGCAACATCCTGGTAAATCTCCTCTGAACCCTCTCCAGCTTGATAATATCCTTCCTTTAACTGGGTGACCAGAACTGGACACAGTATGCTGGAGAGGCCTCGCCAAAGTTCTGCACAATCTCAACATAACATCCCAACTCATATACTCAAGAGGACTGAGCAATGAAGGCAAGTGTGCCAAATGCCTTTTTAACCACCTTGTCTATAGGTGATGCAAACTTCAAAGAATTATGTATCTGGATCACTCTGTGTAGAGTCTTAGTTCAGGATATGGATTATTTTAAGATGTCAAATTTTACATTTTTAATTTTATTTTAGTTACGTTTCCTTTTCTGTCCAACCTTTCTCTCCCACGTTTTATTTCTCTTTCTTGCCTGAGATTGCTGGTAAAGCTCAGCAGGACTGGCAGCATCTGTGGAGAGAAATCAGAATTAATGTTGCGGGTTGAGAGACTTTCCTCAGAACTGGAGTTAACGCTGACTTCTCCCCACAGATGCTGCCAGATCTGCTGGGGAGGGTAATAATTTTTGCTTATTCTGACTTATTCTCTATTCTGACTTATAGCATCCTCGCTTCTTTTAGTTTTTAACTAGTTGAAGTGGTCTTCTCTCAAATATCAGAAATAAAAATTAAAATGTTTTACCCTGTCCAGCTCCATCAAAATCATACATGCTTTACTGAGAGGATATGTCCTCTAGTCTTCCAATAGTATTGTCCCAATTTAAGCATCATGCTATTAAAGGACAGCCTTCTCATCCCAGAGACTAATCTAATGAACCTTCAATCCTGTGCCTCCAATTTCTTTCCTTAAAACTGCACACAGTATTTTAGGTATGTTATCATCAAACCCCAGAGGACTGCATTTTCCATGTACATCAATCCCCTTCCAATATAAGCCAGTAGTTTTTTTATATTTTAGAAATATACTTTATTCCTAAAAATACTTCTATAAGCATACATAATTCGGTTCTGTGCAGTAGTAAATGACGAAACGAACAAACATTGGAGCTTGACTCTATCCAGAAACAAACCAAAGGCAATTCTTACTTGTACAAGACAATATTGACACATATTTGAGGCATCGGGAGGGTCCGATAAGTCAATGGACTCTCATTTTAGCTTTCATTAATGGAGGGATTGAGTCCAAGAGCCGTGAAGTTATGCTCCAGCTGTATAAAACCCTGGTTCGGCCACATCTGGAGTATTGTGTTCAGTTCTGGTCGCCTCATTACAAGAAAGATGTGGAAGCATTGGAAAAGGTGCAGAGGAGATTTACCAGGATGTTGTCTGGAATGGAGGGAAGGTCTTACAGGAAAGGTTGAGAGAGCTAGGACTTTTCTCTTCAGAACGACGAAGAATGAGAGGTGACTTGATAGAGGTGTACAAAATGATCAGAGGTATAGATATAGTGGACAGCCAGGGACTTTTTCCTAGGGTGGAGGTAGCTGTTACGAGGGGGCATAGTTTTAAAGTGAGTGGAGGTAGATATAGGGGAGACGTCAGAGGTAAGCTCTTTACTCAGAGAGTGGTAGGGGAGTGGAATGCATTGCCGGGGAGGGTAGTGGCGTTGGCCTCATTAGGGGCATTTAAGTGGCTATTAGATAGGCATATGGATGATAGTATAAGGTAGGGGTGGAGGTTAGATAGGCCTTAGGTTTAGGGTAAAAGTTCGGCACAACATCATGGGCCGAAGGGCCTGTACTGTGCTGTACTGTTCTGTGTTCTGTGTTCTATGTTCATTTAACTTCAGCAGAAAGACCTTAGATGGTGGTCTCTCACCGCTGCACCTTGGCAGCAGTTGCCTCAAGCTTTAGTTTGTCCCTCAGCGCGTAGTCGTGGACATCTGCAACACTTGGTCGGGGTCAACTCCTTCCAAAAAAAGCAAGCACACCACTCACCTTTCGAATTGCATGCTGTACCTGCATGCTAATTTTGTGTTCCCTGAATGCGTTCACCCACGAGCCTCTGAATAAGATCTATTTATTGCACTTTTAACACCCACACATCTAGCCCTGTTTTGACTTGAATAGCACTGCTTTAAATAAAGTATGAGTTTTAATTTATACTCCAGCTGACCCAATGAATTATGTTTAAATTGGGATCACTGCTGTTTTGTAGGTAAATGCCAATTTGTGACCGGCAAGGTTCTGTGGAAACGAATGAGGCTAAAACATCAGATAATCTGTTCGATGGTATTGGCAGAGATAATTAAAATTGGAGGGCCCCTTCTCTCTCCAAGAGAGCCAAGTGCAATGTTTTAAGTAGTTTGGAAATAGTTTAAGTGACAGGCATGAAGCCAGACGACCGGCTTAAAGTGGTTCAGGTTGCATTTGTTGGCTTTATTAAGTATTCAATTTCTCAACTCTTACTGAGGCCTTGACTAAGAGCAGATCTGAAGCAAGTTGCTGCCAATCCATTTGGTTGAAAGGGCCAAGATTCCTGGCTGTTCTTATTTCAGTCAGCATAACATCTCGTTTCTAACAAGACCAACAGATAACTTACCCCTTCGCACTCCTCGCTCATTGTTAGTTCAAAGAAGTAGTCTAGGCATCACATTGATATGTACAGGTTTTGGTAGTTTTTGCAATTTCTAATCCCACCCTAACAATTTATGGATAGATTCATTTGTGACTTCATCAAAACTTGCGGAAATTTCTAAGTTCCTAAAAATGAAATGGTTCTTCAGGAAGAGGGACCTTCCTCATTTTCTCTTGAATCCAGTGTAATCACATCCTTCCTGTAGTACACTGACCAGAACTGCACACAGTCCTCCAGCTGTGATCTAACTAACGTCTTGCACAGTTTCACCGTATCTTCTTTGATCTTGTATTCAATGCCTCAACAAATAAACGCAAGTATCCTTGGCTGACAGACCGGAACCAAAGTTTAGGAATCAATGACACAGTGTGGAGCTGGAGGAACACAGCAGGTCAGGCAGCATCAGAGGAGCAGGAAAGCTGACATTTCCAGTCGGGAGGCCCATTTCTGAAGAAGGGTCCCAACCCGAAACGTTAGCTTTCCTGCTCCTCTGATGCTGCCTGGCCTGCTGTGTTGCTGCAGCTCCACACTGTGTTATCTCTGAGTCCAGCATTGGCAGTTCTTATTATCTTTTGGAATCAATGGGTCTTTTTCCGAGTGGCAAGCTGTGACTAGTTGGGTACCACAGGGGTCAGAGCTTGGACCCCGTCTATTCACAATATGTATTAATGATTTAAATGAGGGAACTAACTGTATGTTTTCATGTTTGCACACTGCACAAAGCTGTGTGGGAGGGTGAGTTGTGAAGAGGATGTAGAAATGCTTCAGTGTGATTTCGACAAGTTGAGTGAGTGGGTAAATCCGTGGCAGCTCTATTATAATATGGAGAAATGTGAGGTGATCTGCTTTAGTAGCAAAAAAAAGGAAGACAGATTATTACCTGAATAGCAATAGACTGGGGAAAAAAGGAAGTGAAATAAGACCTGCGTGTCCTTGTATACCAGTCACCGAAAGTAAGCATGGATGTGGAGAAGACAAATGGTATGTTGGTCTTCACAGTGAGAGGATTTGAGGAATAGGAGCAGGATATCTTGGTGACACTACACCTGAAGAACTGAGAGAGTTTTGTCCTCCAGACCCGAGGAAGGATTTTCTAGCTGTGGAGGGAGTGCAACAAAGGTTTACCAGACTGAATCCTTGTATGGCAGGACTGATGTATGAAGAGAGACTGTATTGGTTAGGACTATATTCACTGGAGTTTAGACGAATGAAGGGTGAATCTCATAGAAATCTACAGAATTCTGACAGGACTGACATTGAGGGATTTTGACTCAAATGAGTCTAAAGAGGGGTCACAATCTAAGAATACAGGTTGGCCATTTAGGATTGATATGAGGAGAAAAATTCTTACCTAGAGAGCGGAGAGCCTGTGGAATTCTCTGCCACAGAAATTGAGACTAAATATCGGCTGTTTTCAAGAGGTTAGATATAGTTCTTAGACCAAAGGTATTAAAAGGTTTGGTGAGAAGCAGAAACAGGGGATGGAATTGGATGATCAGCCATGACTATATTGAAAGGCAGAGCAGGCTCAAAGGGCCAAATGGCCTATTCCTGCTTCTGTTTCCTATGTTTCTATGCTTCCATTGGCTGCCTTAACCAGCTCATCACTAGTCCTTTAGTCTTCAAAAATCTGTGAGCACATTATTAAACGACACCAGTCCACAAGGTTTTAGACATATCTCTTGGGTTGGAAGGAAGGGAGCTCTAGGATTTTGATCCCATCACAGTGAAGGAAGGGCAGTACAGTTCCAGATCAGGTTGAGTCGTGACTTGAAGGGAAGCTGGCAGCTGATGTTGTCCTTGTCCTTGTACGTAGTAAATGTCGCAGATCACAAGGAGGTTTGTTGAATTGCTGCAGTGCACCTTGTATCGGGTATCTGCTGCATCACAGCTCATCAATGGTGGTGGGAGTCAATAATTAGAGTGGAGGATAAAGTGCTGATCAAGCGGGATGCTTTGTAACAAATGGTATTGAACTTCTTGAAGATGCGCTCATCCAGGCAACTGCCAGTTTTAATTGCATTCCTGATGTGTACTTTTGGAGATGGGGGACTGTCTTTACACTGTCAGGGGGTTAGATGTTTTCTGTCAAATTACCAGCCCCTAACCTGCTCTTGTAGGCAATGCATGGTATGGCTGGTGCAATTCAGTTTCTAATCATTGGTGACCTCCAGTCTGATGATGGTGAAGGATTCAGCAATTGTAATGCCATTGAAGTGCCCTGTGACATCTTCCCACGCAACCACAAAAGGTGTGACGTTTGCCTTTTAGTTCCTACCTCCTCACTTTCCAAGGCTCCAGACACACTTTCCAAATGAAGAAGCGATTTACCTGCCCTTCACTCAATCGGCTCACGTGTCTCTACACTTGGGTGACGAAATGCAGACCGGGTGACTGCTTCACACAGCACTTACATTCTGTCCACATAAAGCGACTCTGAGCTTCCAGTTGGCTGCCGTTTCAACACACCAGCCTGATCCCTGGCCAACATCTCTGTCTCTGGCTTGCTGCAGTGCTCCAGCAAAGCTCAGTGCAAACTGGAAGAACGGCATCTCATTTTCCACTTGGGAGCTCTGCAGCCTCCAGGACTCAATATTGGGTTGAATACTTTTAGGGCCTGGACACCTTCCTCTCTGTTCTTTATCCACCCCTACTCTCCAGGCTCAATCATAACAGGGGCTGTTTTCAGTACAGCCAATCCATTCTCACCTATTATGCTCCCCAGTAGCAGCTTTTGGTCCATAATCCTTTAAAGCCTTCCTATTAATGTGCCCATCCAGGTACCTTTTTTTAATATTGCAATCGTACCAGCCTCCACCCCTTCCTCTGGCAGCTCATTCCATACATACATCACCCTCTGTGTGAAAAAGTTGTCCCTTTGCTCCCTTTTAAATCTTTCCCCTCTCACCTTAAACTTATGCCATCTAGTTTTGGACTCACTATCCATGCCCCTTGTGATTTTATATACCTATGTAAGGTCACCCCTCAGCCTCTGAAGCTCCAGAGAAAATAACCCTAGCCAATTCAGCCTCTCCCTATAGCTCATACCCTCCAGTCCTGGCAGCATCCTTGTAAATCTTTTCTGCACCCTCTTTGTTTTATTTCAATCATACAGAGAAGTTATTTGGCCCTTTGTGCCTCATTTCTGAATGCACCACCCTTGTGACTTGTACCCAAAATGTCCTAATAACCACGTGTATAGATTAGGTTACATCTGACCTCAATCGTCATCTTAATATTCTGGCTTCCAGTCCAAGTAAAAAGGTGCTCTTGCCAGGTTTGTTAATGGACTTGCTTCCAAGGCCAGCTTCCCAGCTTGCACCTTACAACACTCAGTGACTCAAGTGCTTTTCTTGTTATGTGGTCGTAGCAGAATTTGCTCAATAAATGTTTCCATTGAAATTTAATTTTCTGCATCTCCCAAGAATATAATCTTCACTGCAGATAGCTGTTGATAAAATTATTATCTACAATGCACCAAACAGTGATCCTGTCTTCAGCAGTGTGCAGTGAAATGATGGCTGTGGAACAACATGGTGCACTATGTGTAGCATTTTAATGAATGAAATCTCAAGGGAAAGTCATTTCCACAGCTTCAGGGTTACTATAATTATTGACACATTAAATCAACCTTTGACTACTTTTGAAAACTAAAACCACTTTGTTTGGCTAATGGTTTCTAAAAAAAAAAA
>JAHRHZ010000248.1:3474161-3509480 GCA_024137785.1 Ginglymostoma cirratum | reverse complement strand
CCCAGGCTGAATATGATTTGCTGTTCCTGCAGCCTTCGGGTGGCATCGCTGTGGCATTGTAGGAGGCCAAGGATGGACATGTCATCTGAGGAATGGGAGGGGGAGTTGAAATGGTTCGCGACTGGGAGGTGCAGTTGTTTGTTGCGAACTGAGCGCAGGTGTTCTGCAAAGTGGTCCCCAAGCCTCCGCTTGGTTTCCCCGATGTAGAGGAAGCCACAACGGGTACAGCGGATGCAGTATACCACATTGGCAGATGTGCAGGTGAACCTCTGCCTGATGTGGAAAGTCTTCTTGGGGCCTGGGATTGGGGTGAGGGAGGAGGTGTGGGGGCAGGTGTAGCACTTCCTGCGGTTACAAGGAAAAGTGGCAGGTGTGGTGGGGCTGGAGGGGAGTGTGGAGCAGACAAGGGAGTCGCGGAGGTATCCATACTAAAGCTTTTGCGCATAATATTGTCTCTTAAATCCATCGTTCTGCCACTCTGACATCAGGATCACTCTGATCCAAAGGCAAAGCAGAGCAGGACTTATACACCTTAATGGTAAGGTCCTGGGAAGTGTTGCTGAGCAAAGAGACCTTGGAGTGCAGGTTCATAGTTCCTTGAAAATGGAGTTGCAGGTAGACAGGATAGTGAGTATAGTGCGTTGAGTATAGGAGTTGGAAAGTCATGTTGTGGCTGTACAGGATATTGGTTAGACCACCATTGGAATACTGCATGGAATTCTAGTCTCCCTGCTGTGGGAAGTATGTTGTGAAACTTGAAAGGGTTCACAAGAGACTTACAAGGGTGTTGTCAGATTTGAAGGGTTTGAGACATAGGACGAGGCTGAATGGACGGAGGTTATTTTCCCTGGAGCATCGGAGGCTGAGGGGTGATCTTTTAGAGGTTTATAAAATCATAAGGGGCATAGATAGGGTAAATAGACAAGGTGCTAGCTACTCTGATGCAGAAGGAATTGGTTTTCCCAACAGTCATTACCACAATAACAAAAGAGTGCCGATCCTAATTATGTAAACTAAATGAAATGTTTATAAAATCGTGAGGGGCATGGATATGGTGAATAGCCAAAGTCATTTTTTCCCAGGGTAGGGGAAGTCAAAAACTGGAGGGCATAGGTTTAAGGCGAGAGGGGAAAGATTTAAAAGTGACCTGAGGGGCACAGAGGGTGATGCATGTAAGGAATGTGCCAACAGAGGAAGTGGTGGAGGCTGGTGAATTTACAATATTTAAAAGGCATATGGATGGGTATTTTAATAGGAAGGGTTTAGCGGGATAGGGGCCAAATGCTGGCAAATAGGACAAGATCTGGTTAGAATATCTGGTTGGCATGGATGATTTGGACCGATGAGTCTGTTTCTGTGCTGCATATCTCTATGACTCTATGCTTCCACTATGATTACAACAAGAAAATGGTCCTCTTCAAGGCAGCAAACTACCCCATCTGTGTTGTGAGCAGGCCATATTGCACCCAGTGCTCTCCCTGACTTGTCGAAGGCAACTGAGCCATCCCTTTTTTCATCTTCCAAGTCTTTTACCTCACTTTTTTCTTGCATCACAGTAAGGGCCCCTCTTTCTCCCTCACACAGCGAATAAACCATCTTTAGTCATTTTGTCTTAATTACTAGATCACTCTACCCATCCCATCTGAAGGCATGGGGTCAATTTTCAGTTTTGCTTCTCCACGAACTGCACTGCCTTTTTTGTTACCGGATTGCATATCTGAAATCTCATCTTGAGGGAAGCACAATTTCATCCTCTGTGCCCTATCACATTTTTGAGGTGCTCCCTTCACAGTTTGAAGCAGACTGTAACCCAATAGCCCACCCAACTCCATCCTGAGCTGCTGACTCCATATCCTCTCCATTACAAAGACATCAGCCACCTTCTACATCAATCACCTTCTTCCCTTGACTCAATCCAATTCCTGCTGACATTCTCTTCCATGACTTTGTTATGTCAAGATTTGAATATTGCAGTGTTCTTCAGGCCAGCCTCTTATCTTCTGTGCTCCATAATCTTCAGCCAATCTCAAAATATGCTGCTTGTTTTTTGATCTCACACCAAATCCTGTTCATTGATCATGTGGATCATATTGCCTTACAGTCTTCAGTTAACTGTCACCTGGAGTAGGTGTGAGATGCTGCACTTTGGGAGATCAAATCTGAAGGAAAGGTTAATGACAAGACTCTGAACAGTACTGATGTACAGACGCATTGTGCGGTTCAAGGCCATTGCTCCCTGAAAGTGGCCACGCAAGCACATAGATTGGTAAAGAAGACATATGGCATGCTTACCTTTATTGGTCAAGGAATTGAGTACAAGAGTCAGGATGTCATTTTGCAGCTTTATGAAGACTTTGATTAGGCCACATTTAGAACATTGTATTCAAATCTGTTTGCTACATTACAGGAAAGCTGTGGAAGCTCCGGAGAGGGTGCAGAAGAGGCTTACCAGGATGCTGCCTGGATAAGAGGGTATGAGCTGATAAGGAGAGGCTAGAAAAACTTGGGCTGTTTTCTCTGGAGTGGCAGAGGCTGAGGCGAGGCTTGATAGAAGTCTATAAAATTATGAGATGCATAGATAGGGCTAACAGTCAGAATCTTTTTCCCAGAGTTGAAATGTCTAAAACTAGGGGGCATGCTTTAATGTGAGAGGGGGAAAGTTCAAAGGAGATGCGAGGGGCAGATTTTCTGCTGAGTGATAGGAGTCTAGAATGTGCTGCCAGGAGTCGTGGTGGAGGCAGGTATGACAGAGGTGTTTAAGGGACTGTTAGATAAATGCATGAATATGCAAGGAATGGAGGAATATGGAGCAAGGGCAGACAGAAGGAATTAATGGCATCATGTTTGGCACCATGTTGTGGGCCAAAGGGCCCGCTCCTGTGCTGTACATTTCTGTGTTCCACATTAACTCCAATTTTGCAGCTCTCTTCATTGACTCATTTTTAATTTCATCACTTCCTCCAGCTCCATAACTTCCTCATAATTTTCCATTCTGAAGCCTTATGCACCTCCCTATAATCCATCATTGGCAGCCATGCCTTTAGCTGCTGAGGTTCTATTACCTGGATTTTTTAAAGAATCAATTGGATGTTGGCATTGCTGGCTGGGCATCCTTGACTCTCCCTTGAACTGAATGGCTTGCTAGGCCATTTCAAACAGCAGTTAAGAGCTAACCACACTTGATGGTTTTGGAGTCACATGTAAGCCAAACCAGCTAAGACTGACAGATTTCCTTCCCTAAAGGGCATAGTGAAGCGCAACTTTTTAAAAACAACATTTGTTATGTGTTCGCCCTTAAAACAGCTGCTAATTCTGAATTTTTAAAAGTTGAGTTCAATTTTCACCGTCCACTATGGCAGGATTTGAACCCATAACTCCTGAAGGATTAGCTTACCTCTCCAAACTACAAGTCCTGTGACGTTACCACAGCATCCAGCACCCCACAGCTCCTCTGCACCTCTACCTCTTCCTTAAAGATTATTCTTCAAGCTCATCTAACAGGTCAAAATTTTGGTTACTGTTCTCAAAATCTCATCGTTTGGTCCATTGTTGATTTTCAAAAAGCTCATTGCATTGTGGGACAACACAGTGTGGAGCTGGAGGAACACAGCGGGCCAGGCAGCACCAGAGGAGCAGGAAAATTGATGTTTTGGGTCAGGACCCTTCCTCAGAAATGGGGGAGGAGGGAGGGAGCTCCAAAATAAATAGAGAGGAGGGGTGGGGCTGGGGAAGGTAGGTGGGATAGTGATAGGTGAGTGCAGGTAGGCAGTGGTGGGGATTGGTCAGTGAGGTGGGAGGAGCAGATAGGTGGGAGAGAACTTGGACAGGTTGTGTCAGGTCAAGGAGGCGGGGATGAGAGGGAGGGTTGGTCATGGGATGAGGCTAGGGGTGGGGAAATTTTGAAACTGGTAAAATCCACGTTTAGGCCATCGGGCTGTAGGCTCCCAAGGCAGAATATGAGGTGCTGCCCCTCCAGTTTGCGGGTGGTGTCATTGTGACACTGGAGGAGGCCCAGGATGGACATATCACGCAGGGAGTGGGAGGGGGACTTGAAATGATTCGCGACTGGAAGGTATTGTCGTTTGTCATTTGTCGTGAACAGAGCGCAGATGATCTACAAAGCGGCCTCTGAGCCTCCGCTTGGTCTCACCAATGTAGAGGAGGCCACTTCGGGATCTGTGGAAGCAATAGACCATATTGATGGATGTACAGGCTAACCTCTGTCTGATGTGAAAGGTTTGTTTGGTCCCTAGAATGGAGGTGAGGGTGGAGACATAGGGGCAGGTGTAGCACTTCCTGCGGTTGCAGGGAAAGGTGCTGGGTATGGTGAGGTTAGTGGGGAGTGTGGAGTGGACGAGGGAGTCGTGGAGAGAGTGGTCCTTACGAAAGGCAGATGGGGTGGGGAGGGAAATATATCTTTGGTTATGGGTTTGGATTGTAGGTGGTGGAAATGGCAGAGAACTTACATGCCATCACTTGCCATTATCCCTCTGCATATAAATTCTGTGCCTGTGCACTTCCCTCCACTTCACCTGGCAAAGGAGCAGCACTCCGAAAGCTTGTCATTTCAAATTAACCTGTTGGACTATAACCTGGTGTCGTTGGACTTCTGACTTTGTTCCTTCACTGTCATTGGGTTTTTCTCTTGGAACCCACTCCTGAAACCTGGAATCACTTCTGTAACAGCTCAATGGGAAAATCTACCCCACATGGCTCAAGAAAATAGCTTACTGCAGCCATCCCATGGACAATTAGGAATGGGCAATAAATGCAGATCAATTGCTGGCTTGTGTTAGGTTTGTGTCAGCCCACTTTGTTACCTCTTCATGATAGCTTTAATATTCGTAATCTGTTTCTTTTCTGCTTCTCTGCATTAGCTCCAAGACTCCTATTATCTCTCTTTCTGTTGTCCTTAAAGAAAGAATAAAGTCTATGAATTCATTTATTCCCTTATCACATTGCTGAAATATCTCAATGCACTTCATGGAATTAATTATTTTTCAAATGTGGTGGCTGGTGTTATTCAGCCAAAGCAGGAGCAGCCTGAATATGAATGTTACTGAGACTTCATAGTGCATGTTTCATTTCCAGTGATATCAACTCAGGTCTCCTCAGAACTGCCGACATTTAATGCTGCAATAAATCACTGGCCTTCCAACCTGAAGAACATCGTTCCTAAGGATTGTTCCTTGAGATGTCCTCTCGATAAATCTAATTTGGGTGTATCGGTGACATAAGAATCTAATGATGGCCATTGCCAATTGTTGGGAAAAACCCATTTGGTTCACTAATGTCCTTTAGGGAAGGAAACTTCCATCCTTACCTGGTCTGGCCTACATGTGACTCCAGACCCGTGGCAATGTGGTTGACAAGAGTCTGGGCATTCTGAGCAATTAGGGATGGGCAATAAATGCTGCTTGGCCAGTTATGCCCTCATCCCATGAAATGATTAAAGATGGCTGCATTTTCCACAAAGCAACAATGACTATATTTCAAAGGACTCTGAGGCATCCTATGAAAGGCACTATATAAATGCAGGCCTTCCTTCTTTAAGTTAGTGTCAAACAACTCTTCATTTCTTCTACAACACATGTAGAGCACTTTGAAAGAAGAAGGTGGTTCTAATAATGGGTGCCTTGGTGAAGTGCAACCAGTTGGGGATGACAAATAGGTCCGTTGGGGTGTTGTGGAGTTATCAGTCTGGAGGGTGAACCAGTCTTTCCTACCAGGAGACAGAAGGAGGGTTTCCAATGATGGAGGAGCAATTAGAAATGGTGCAGAGCCAGGACAGGTGGTGAGGAGTTCCCAATGAATGAATAGGACGCACAGAGATTTGACTTGATTTGATTTAGTATTGGCACAGATACCTAGGTGCAGTGAAAAATATTATTTTACGTGCAGTTCAGGCAGATCATAACATATAAAGATCAGATGGTGATTGAACAGAGTGAGGAATACAATTTTATGGCTGCAAAGAAGGTGCACAAAAAGCAAGATCAACATTAGTTTTGAAATTTGAGAAGTCCATTCAGAAGTCTAATAATGGTGGTGACAATGGTTGTTGTGAACTGTGACAAGAAGGAAATGTGAAGATGAACTCTATTGTTTTAGTTTTTGGCTTTATATTGGGTCTTACTTTACTTCCTGTATTTCAAGATGGCGATGGACAGCGGTGATACTAAAATGACACTTTTAATGTATTTGTAATCCACACGACAATAAATAAATCGAAACGAGATTCACACATACATCAATTCAATCAAAAAAAGAACGACCACTTTTAGTCTTCACACTTAGTCGCTGGCTGGCTGAGCATATTAATAGTTTATGGATATTGCAAAATGCTGATGGATTGTAATGGTTGCTAGATACGGAAGAAAGCATTGTTTAATCTGCAGTGGCTCTGGGTCTTATCCTTAATTTTGGGGACACTTGGATTTCCTATATTCCAGCATCTGAATCTCAATTAGTGCTGAGTAACAGTTTTGGAATTCGGGCTAAATCAAAACTTTGTCAAATTAATGTGATGGTGGCCTATTATAGCTGGGGAGATGAATTGGTTTTTTTGCTGCACTGGTCCCAAACCGCAACAAATTATGTCAATTTGCAGCTTGTGAATATTAAGCTCAACTGTGACATTGGCATTGGATTCCCTAGTAGAGAATTTCCTATCTTCATGAGTTTACAAACAGGTAAGATTAATGATGTGGGTCATGCCATGTAACAAAGACAGCGGCTCTGAATTGACAGAAAAACAACTTAAAACCTAAACAGTCCAACTTAAAAGGAAGATCATCTTTGACAAATTGATGTTTTTATTTGAGGGAGTTCTTGTTAAAGCAGTAACTGAACTAAATTTGTATCAAAGGCAGGTGTCTGTCACAGCGTTGGCTTGGATGAGTGCATCTCTAACAACAAAAATGCTTGACAGCGTCCAGGACAAAGCAGCCCACTTGATTTACACCACATCTGGAAGCATTCATTGCCTCTACCATCGATGTTCAGTAACAGCAGTGTGTACTACCTGCAAGATGCATTGCAAAAAATTTGTCAAGGCTCCTTAGACAACACCTTCCAAACCCACCACCAAGTGCATCTAGAAGGTCAAGGGCAGCAGATACATGGAAACACCACCGCCTGCAAGTTCCCCTCCAAGCCACTCACCATCCCAACTTAGAAATATATTGCTGTCCCTTCAGTGGGTCAAAATTCAGCAACTCCCTTTCTAGCAGCACTGTGGGTCTAGCTACATCAAATGGACATTCTCAATGGTCATTCGGGATGGGCAATAAATGTTGACCCAGCCAGAGATGCCCACGTTCCAGGACTGAATAAAAATAATCTCCCTTCACCAATCTGATCAAGGGGAGAGAGGCACCTAAATTTAAAAGCATAGAACTTACAACACAGAAGGAAGTCACTCAAGCTTTCATGACTGTGCTGGCTGTTTTCAAAGTCATTGTGTGTGTTCAAGACAGAAATTGATAGTTTTCTAAACAGCAAAGACATGAGGACACTGGAGGAAAATGACATTGAGGTAGGATGTCAACCAGTATCTAATTGAATGGCAGTGCAGACTCGAGGGGTCCAAATTACCTATTCCTGATTCTATTTCCTCATTTCCTACGAAGGGCTCAAACTGTTTTAATCCTCTGCTCTCTCTTGCGTCTTGGCAATTTTCTCCCCATCAAATATTTATCCAATTTCCCTTGAAAATTTAGTGCAGAATATACTGCGCAGGTAGTACATTGTCGATCATAATAACTTACTACTTAAAATAAAATAAAATTTACCTATCTCCCTTCTGGCCCTCTGTCCAATTACTTTAAATCCATGTCCTCTGCTTTCCATTCGTCCTACTGATTACTCCTTAAAAAACCCTCAAGGCTTTGTACATGTCTAGCATGTACATGTGTGAATTAGGAGCAGGAATGAGTCATTCAGCACTTCTGCATCATTCAATAAGATCATGGCTGATCTGTTTGTGTATCGAATGCCACACTTCCATCTTCCCCTAAGAACGTTTGAATCCCTTGCCTGTCAAAAATAGACCTTGGGGTGGAGGTTCATAGTTCTTTGGAAGTGGAGTTGCAGATAGACAGGGTAGTGAAGAACGCATTTAGTACACTTGCCTTTATTGGTCAGTGCATTGAGTATCGGAGTTGAGAGGTCATGTTGCGGCTGTACAGGGCATTGGTGAGTCCTCTTTTGGAATACTCTGTTCAGTTCTGGTTTCCCTGCTATAGGAAAGATGTTTTTAAACTTGAAAGGGTGCAGAAAAGAGTTACAAGGCTGTTGCCAGGGTTAGAGGGTTTGAGCTATAGGGAGAGGCTTAATAGTCTGGGACTGTTTTCTCTGGAGCATCAGAGGCTGAGGGGTGACATTATAGACGTTTATAAAACCGTGAGGGGCATGGATAGGGTGAATAGTCAGGGTCTTTTCCCCAGGGCAAGGGAGTCCAAAACTAGAGGGTATAGGTTTAAGATGAGAGGGGAAAGATTTAAAAGGGACTTAAGGGGCAACTTCTTCCCACAGAGAGTGGTACATGTACAGAATGAGCTGCCAGAGGAGGTAGTCGAGGCTGGTACAATTCCAATATTTAACAGGCATCTGGATGGATATATAAATAGGAAGGGTTCAGAGGGATATGGTCCAAATGCTGGCAGATGGGACTGGATTTATTTAGGATATCTGGTCAGCGTAGGCATGTTGGACTGAAGGGTTTGTTTCTGTGCTGTACATCTCTACAACTCTGTGACTCTAAAAATCTATCTACCTCTATCTTTAAAATGTTTAATGATAGGTTCTTGTTTCATGAGGCTACGGGGAGAAGTGTGGAGAATGGGGTAAAGAAACATATCATCCATGATCAAATGGTAGAGCAAACCTGATGGGCTGAATGGTCGAATTCTGCTCCTATATCTTATGGTCTTATGGACCCTACTTCACCAGCCTCTAAGCCAAAGTGTTCTAAACTTGCACAACTGTTTGAGAGAAAAAGTGCCTCCTAATTCACGTCTACCCTTTTCTTGTTAAGACCATTCAAGATCTTATCCACTTCCATCAAGTCACCTCTCACTCCTCTAAATTCCAGTGAAAACAAACACACTTCAATCCATCTTCATAAGACATTCCGGGTGTCACCCTAGTAAACCTCCTCTGATCACTTGCAATGCATTTACATTCTTCCTTAAATTAGGAAATCAGGACTGCACTGTGTGTTTGAGATGTGCTGTTGCTAATGCTCTGCGTAACCTAAACACAGTGTCTTTTATGTCCAACTCCTCCCATAACAAAAAGGAGATCATCTCATTAGCCTTGTTGAATTTGTACTGTACATGGAACTACCTTCCTGTGATTCATGCTCGAAACTCCCTCTACACCTCGGAATTCTGCAGTCATTCCCCATTTAAGTGATACTCTGCCTCATCACTTTTCTAGC
This sequence comes from Ginglymostoma cirratum, assembly GCA_024137785.1. NCBI lineage: Eukaryota > Metazoa > Chordata > Chondrichthyes > Orectolobiformes > Ginglymostomatidae > Ginglymostoma > Ginglymostoma cirratum. The sequence goes on along the minus strand of JAHRHZ010000248.1, from coordinate 3,500,038 downwards.
CAAAGTGAGCAATTTCACATTTTCCCACATTATATGCTGTCTTCCAGGCGTTTATCTGTCTGCAGTCTCCTTCACAACTCACTTACTTCCCTCTCTCGGTGAATTTAACTCCTGTGCCTTCGCTCCCCATATCTTCCAGAATCATAGAATCCCATCCAGTCCATACCAAGCCTCCCAAACCCTACCCTATCTCCTGTAACCTTGCATTTCCCATGGCTCATGCACCTAGCCTGGACATCCTTGGATAATAAGGAATGATTTAGCATGGCCAATTCACCTAACCTGCACATCTTTGGACTTGGGAGGAAACCAGAGCGCACGGAGGGAGCCCATGCTCACACAGGGAGAGTGTGCAAACTCCACACAGACAGTTGCCCAAGGGTGGAATCAAACCTGGGTCCTTGGTGCTGTAAGGTGGCGGTGCTAACCACTGTGCCACCATGCTGCCCCAGTCTAAATCATTGATATAAAGTGAAAGAGAAAGTTGTTGTTTGTGAGCCAACTTCCCTGAAATAACGAACCAAAACTGCTGTTTATTAACTGTCCACTCAACCTTCTCCATTACCAGAAAATTAACCCATCTTCTTCAGTCTCTCAACATGATTGATGTCAAGCCAAACTGTCCCAAAGAAAGGGGTACGATTTTCATTGCTAATTTGGTTAATAATCTTTAATTAAGCAATAAAGAAAAGCCAATGAATTAGGTGACTAGAAAATGGGAAAGCAAGGTTTCCAGTTTAAACAAGGATTGACGAAGATCAATTCCAAAGGTGTTTGGGAGAAGGGGGTGAGATCTGTCACCTTCAACAGGCTGTCCACGGCTGACATCAGATATTATGACACGGCCAAAAAAAGCAAGACGCAGTAATTCACCAACAGTGAGCTGTTCAAGGCCACTGAGATTTAATCATTTAACATCATCACTTCCTTTGTTGTGCACACTTTCTGAAGCATCGACATGATGCCAGCCTGTTTTTTTTTTGCAAAAGAAAAGTAATGAGATTCACAACCCCTCAAGTGCTTTCTTACAAAAAGGCCAATTAAAAATGTAATGTGAGAATTAGCAGACAGAAATGTTTCAGAGACTGCAGCTGCCCTGTTCTATATTAACTGATTACAGCAGGATGACATACGGAGACATGAATACCAGCTTAATTAGTGCTAAGAGCTTAATTATAACTTTTGCCTTGCAGTCAATCTGAGAATTTTTGAGGTAATTTATAACTTTTGCCTTGCAGTCAATCTGAGAATTTTTGAGGTAATTTGCAATTCTGACTTTTTTTTCCGTGAGATGACACTAATGCAATTTGATCTGCATTTCTAATTCATTTTTATAGATAAAAATATTTAAATGAAATGGATCTCATGTGCTGCTACTGTCATTAAATTAAGTGATGCTGTGCCTTATTGGGCTGTTTTATTGGATTTCGATTTTGCAGTTAGTTGTGAAGTAAGACCACTTGCTGCTGATTTCATGGATGAACCATCGTGATCTCAGTAGTGTGAATTCTCCATTCCAACAGCAGTTTAGATGTGACACCAAACATCCAGCAGCAGTGATGTCTCAAAAAGAGTGCTCAGTCAATCACGTTGATGTACTCTCACAGTCAGCAAATCAAGAAGTTAAAAGCAGGAATTACCCTTCACTGTTAATTTCAATGTCCAGAAAGCAAAATTAATGATTTTGATTGGTGGGGTTAAAGGGAAAGCTACTTATTGTTCGGTCTTGGGATGTATGAGCTGTTGGCAAGCACAGCAGTGATCATCCATCTCCAACTGACCTTAGGACAGAAGAACTAGGAGCAGAAATAGACAGTTAAGCCCCTTGAACCTGCTCCAGTATTTAATATGACCTTAATCACAAACTTTAAAAACAATTAAACCAAAGGTATCTGGATGTTTTTGTCATTAAGAAGAAATTTAAGATTCTACAAACATAAAACGAGCTTTTCAGAACAGTGAGCATGTCCCAAAAAGTTGGGTGAATGTTCTATGTGAAATGAGCTTCTCCAGTGAAACTGACAGTATAATGATGGAAGTTTCTCCAATTCATTGATGTTGGGCTGCAGTCTGGGTGACTTAACAATTGCCCATCTTCCTCTGGAGGAGAACAGAAACGTCAGAATACCTTTTAGATTTTCATAATATTTTACACTCTTGGGGTCCCCTGGAAGATGCTGTAAGATTCAATGGAGCAATAATGCAGAATGTTCATGGTTTCAGTACCATTATCATTGGGAACTCAAGAGTTCTTGTTACAGGAGTGTTGTATCATGTAACATAACATTAAATGACCTGCTACCCATCTATTCTGATAAATGGCATGAAGTCTCCTTATAAACAGAATCACACAATGAATATGTACTTGGAGACATTAGAGTCAATTAAAGAGAGCTGAGACAAATTTGTGTAATGCAGATCATACTTTGATGAAGTAACAGAAAGGGTTGGTGAAAGGAATGTGATTTGTATTGATTTTAGGATAGCATTTGATGAAGTAACACACAAAAAGCTTCTGAAAAGATTTGTAGGAGAATCAGTTACCAATTGAATAAGAAGAGTGCTCTTAAGTACAGAAAGCAGCAAGTCTTAGCAAATAATAATTTTTCAGATTGAAGGCGAGTGGATAGTGCTGTCTTCTAAGGGTCTTAATAGGACTAATGCCTTTTTTTTGTAAGCTTGGCAGATCTGAGAATGCAGGGTAAATTTTCAAAATTTGCCGATGATACCACTAGGATTAGGGAGGTGTAGCAAATAGTGAGGATCATATGAATTGTCTGCAGTATGACAGTGATAGGCAAGCAGAATGGGTAGATAAGTGGCATATAGGATTTAATATAGAGAGCTTGAGGGGATGCATGTACCTCTGAATGGTGATAACTCAACCTTGTGAATTGCTTTAGCACTTTCTGTGCCCTCTTTGGAATAGTGAGATCAGAAACCTACACAGCAAATCAGATGGAGCCTCACCAAGGTTTGATTACCATTCAGAATAATTTTCATTTTTATTTTCTCCCCATTAAGGCTATTAAAAAAAAACTCAAGACAAGGATACCCGTTTTAATCTTGCAATTGAATCTAACAGGAACCCCAGTTGTAAGCATGCCCATTAACAGTTCCGAAGAAGGCTCACAGGACACAAAATGTTATTCTGTTTTCTCTCCGCGAATGTTGGCAGAGCTGCTGAATTTCTCAAGCAGTTTCTGTGTTTGTTTGTTTCATAGGTTCAGCATCCAAAGTTGTTTGCTTTATTTTGATGTCCATTAATGGTGTCTTTATTTTTGGGGGGGTGCTTATTTCAGACTGGTCAGATTTCCAAGTTTCGGCAAGTTACCTCAATGATGTGCGACTTAATGGACAGGAGATCCCAACTTCTGTCAGGAACACTGCCACAGGATGAACTCAATGAACTGAAACAAGAAGTCACCACAAAAATAGACTTTGGCAACAAGTATGTTTGAAGTTTGTGTTTTCTTTTTGTGGTTACAGCCTGCTTTGATGCATTGGAGCGAATTACTCTCCCCTTTAAGAGTGCAGTGATGTAATGGTTGATGTTACCAGAGCTGATCATGACAATGAATCCTGAATAATTCCACCCTGGCAGTGTGAGAAAATGAATTCTGTTTAATTTAGCAGCGATAAATAACTGGCTTAGTGACTGTGAATCTGTCAGATTGTTGTTAATATTTGGCTGGTTCGCTGAGGCCTGTTAGGTCAGGATGCCTTCCCTTCCTTGGCCTGGCCTTAATGTGACTCCAGTCTCATACTAATGTAGTTAGCAATTAGTAAGTAAAAGTCACCATAGTCCCATTGGGATGCGTTCCTCATACAAGAGAACCGACTGATGGTGGTTTAACCTGAGAGCCGCTATGCCTCGAATGAGAGGAGAGACCTTCATAGTGACCTCAGCTTTTTATTTCTTTATTCATTCACAGGATGAGGGCGTAGCTGGCTAGGCAGCATTGCCCATCCCTAATTGCCCAGAGGGCAGTTCAGAGTCAACCACATTGTTGTGGGTCTGGAGTCACATGTAAGCCAGACTAGGTGAGGATGGCAGCTTCCTTCCCTAAAGGACATTAGTGAACCAGACGGGTTTTTCCTGACAATCGACAATGGATTCATGGTCATCATTAGACTCTAATTCCAGATATTTATTGAATTCAAATTCCACCATCTGCCATGGCAGGATTTGAACCCAGGTCTCTGGAACATTAGAGATAAAAGGTACTGCAGATGCTGGAGAATCCGAGATAACAAGCATGGGGCTGGATGAACACAGCAGGTCAATCAGCATCATAGGAGCAGGAAAACTTGACGTTTCGGGCCTAAACTCTTCATCAGAAATGGGGGAGGGGAAGAGGGTTCTGAAATAAATAGGGAGAGAGGGGGAGGCGGATAGAGGATGGATAGAGGAGAGGATAGGTGGAGAGGAGGCAGACAAGTCAAAGAGGCGGGGATGGAGCCAGTCAAGGTGAGTGTCGGTAGAGGGGTAGGGAGGAGATGGGTCAGTCCAGGGAGGACGGACAGGTCAAGGGGGCGGGATGATGTTAGTAGATAGGAGATGGGGGTGGGGCTTGAGGTGGGAGGAGGGGATAGGTGAGAGGAAAAACAGGTTAGGGAGGTGGAGATGAGCTGGGCTGGTTTTGGGATGCGGTTGGGGGAGGGGAGATTTTGAAGCTTGTGAAATCCACTAGTCACGGTTAGGGCCAAATTGGGAAGGCTTGAATGTGGATTGTAGTCCATTGGGGATGATCTAGTTCCGTAGGCAGGTACTAAGAAAGGTGATGTGGCTGTAGTACCTGGTTTGCTTCAGGACGTGGTCGAGCAGTTTCAAGGTCGAAGAGGTTATGAGAGAGTTGCAGTGGGAGAGAGATTCCCTGAGGTTTGTCTGGAGGGAGGAGGGTAACTTCTTCAGGGTAGGCATCCTTAGAAGAGGCTTCGCAGTGGGGTTAAAATTGTATCAGAGATAAAAGGTACTGCAGATGCTGGAGAATCCGAGATAACAAGCATGGGGCTGGATGAACACATCGTCCTGAAGCAAACCAGGTACTACAGCCACATCACCTTTCTTAGTACCTGCCTACGGAACCAGATCATCCCCAATGGACTACAATCCACATTCAAGCCTTCCCAATTTGGCCCTAACCGTGACTACGACTTGCCTGCCTCCTCTCCACCTATCCTCTCCTCTATCCATCCTCTATCCGCCTCCCCCTCTCTCCCTATTTATTTCAGAACCCTCTTCCCCTCCCCCATTTCTGATGAAGGGTTTAGGCCCGAAACGGCAAGTTTTCCTGCTCCTATGATGCTGCTTGACCTGCTGTGTTCATCCAGCCCCATGCTTGTTATCTCGGATTCTCCAGCATCTGCAGTACCTTTTATCTCATGACTTTCAATCAGATCATCACCTATTTATTTGCAATTCATCTGCCTGCCTTGGCATCGTATTGTTTTATGCCTTTAGTGAATGAGTCCCTATCCCTTTCAGATTGAAAATGATGACTTGAGCTTGGACTCTATTGCTTTTTCTGAGAGTTCCGCACTTCCTTTATATTGAGAAGTACAAGAAAGCTTCTGTCCTGAATGGCCTGGCTCTGAATTTAAAGTTACATGCCTTATTACAAGATTTTAACTTTAGAATTTCCAAGTGTGTCAAATATTGGTAGTGGCTTGAGATAATAGGTACTGCAGATGCTGGGGACTGGGGGAGCTGGGTGGGTTGGGATCTGAGTAAAGGAAATGTATTAAAAACCTACTCTAATCTCAATGTGCTTCCATTATCAGTAAGTACATTTGAATATTAAATAAAAGGAATAGAAATTTAGTTGCTTCCACAAAGAGACAGCATTTGCTGTGTAAGAATCCCAGATGATGAAGACAAAAAATAGCTACCTGAAATTTTGGTCACTTCCACCTGGTGGGTCAACCAGGTTGACCTTGAGAGTGTTTTTTTTTTATATTATGGGATCTCATTGAAAGCTGGGCTTGGCTCAGAGATGATTAATACAAAGTTGAGTAAGCCCCTAATGGTTTGTTAATATGCTCCAAGTGATCATTTATTGCCCCAAAAGCCAAGAACAAAACAAGTCCACTCTCACTGAATTAACGTCTGTACCTTCGATGAGACTGTTTCCCAGTTCATCATCTCGTTCTGTTTCAGGATGCTGGAATTGGATCTTGTGGTTAGAGACGAGAATGGAAATATTCTTGATCCGGATCAGACAAGTATCATCAGCTTATTCCGAGCACACAAGAAGGCTACCCATCACATCACAGAATTAATGAGGGAGGAGACGGTAAGAGGTCAAACTTTCCGGAATTGCATTGTGCATAGGGGCCACATGGCAACCAGCTTGTTCTCTGTGACCGCTTCCCCCTCCCCCACAAACCATGGCACCAACTGGAGACCGTGAGCCTGTAACATTAACTGTTTTTCTCCACGAATTCCAACCTATTTCCAGAATGTTTTCATCACAGTAATCATAACCAATCATTTATTTCCTCCAGCCTGTTCTGCCATTCAACGGGAATGCAATCTATATCCTAACTCTGTACAAAAGAAACAGTGAATGTGAGGTGATGGAAAACATATTCAGTCAAAGAGTGGTTGGGTATGGAATGCACTGCATGGACGTATGGTGGAGGCAGGTTCAATTGAAACATTTAAGAGAGTTTTGAATGATTATTTGGGAAGAATTAACGTGCAACAGGATTGGGAGAAAGCCAGGGATTTGCATGAGGTAACGATGTTCATTTGAAGAGCTGGTACAGACACAATGGGCCGAATGGCCTCCTTCTGGACTGTACCAAATCTGTGATATGTCCATCTTTGCTCATATCTCTTCACACTGTTGCTGCATAAAAATCTATCAACTTATGAGTTAAAATGAGGAACAAATCTAGCATGATTTTTCCATTCCTTGAAAGAGACATCAAACCTCGAATATGCTTTATGGTTCCAAGCTTCACTCCTGAAAGGTTTGGCTTAAGTTTACAGACAGAATTAGTTTCCTTCTATCCCTGTGGCTTTCCATTCCATCATTTGAGTTATTAATACATATGGTGAATTGTTAAGAGCCCAACACAGGCCTTCGCAGCACACTCTGCCTTTTACAGCACATGCCCATTATTCCTAATCTCTGTCTTCTGCCATTCAGCCAACTATCTAGCTAGGTCACTCGGTTGCTTTCAGTTCTGTGAGCATCACTTTAGTCAGTCATCTTTTATCAAATGCCTCTGGAAGTCCACGCAACTAACATCCAAAGACATTCTCCTGACCATTATATTAGTCACCTCTTCAAAACAAGATTGAATGAGAGAAAACAGAACTGCAGGCACCGTAAATCTGAAGGAAAGAAACAGAAATTGCTATATAAACTCAATAGGTCTGGCAGCATCTGCGAGCAGAAAACAGAGTGCAGTTACCTTTCTTCAGAATGGAAAGAGTCACTGGATTTCTGATGAAGGGTCTAGGCCCGAAACGTCAAGTTTTCCTGCTCCTATGATGCTGCTTGACCTGCTGTGTTCATCCAGCCCCACACCTTGTTATCTTGGACTTGAAACGTTAATTCTGTTTTCTCTGCACTGATTCAATGTGATTTGTCAGGCATGTGACCTCTCCTTTTCAAGTTAATACTGGCTGTCTTTTAAAATTTTCAAGTTGTTTAGTTACCCAGTCCTTACAAATAGACTCCCGTTAATTTTGGTCAACAGATGTTCGGCTAATTGGGCTATACATCCCTGGTGTTTCTCTGTCTTCCTTTATTAATAGGGTAATGCACAGTTTTATCATTTGAAGGGAACGGTTCCTTAATCATGGAAATTGGAAGATTAAAATTAGGGTGTATGCAATGTTTTCACTAATAATCAGTCTCTGAAAATCAACAAACATGTGTTACTTATATTATCAACTTAACTTCCATAGAAAGTCTCTCAACAGGAGCTTGCTACTGTGAGATACTGCTCACCAGAATGTATTGGAATTGGGAAAACAATTTGTCATTAGTAGAATTGGGAAGCTGGAATCTTGTCAAATGGATCTTTATGAAAACGTATCAGACATAATAGGTGCTGCAGATGCTGGAGAGTCCGGGATAACAAGGTGTGGAGCTGGATGAACACAGCAGGCCAAGCTGCTTCGGTCTAGGCCGGAAACGTCAAGCTTTCCTGCTCCTATGATGCTGCTTGGCCTGCTGTGTTCATCCAGCTCCACACCTTGTTATCTCTTTATGAAAATGTAGCTGGATGTAGGAAGAAGCCTGCTTTTGATTGAATATCCAGTAACTTTTAAAAGCAGAAATGGTTCCTCCGTGAAGGACCAACAAGACCATTGAAAACCTGAGTGTCTCTTACATTTGATTTGATAGTTATTGTGATGAGCGAGAATCTTGAGTAGAAAAAGAACAAATTGAAAGAAGTGCCTGAATTTACCAACCAAGGAATGTTCCAAAGCATTTAATTGACAAGTAATAAGTAACATTTGTGCCGCGTGACCTAATTACTGCTCTTTGATATTGAATGGCCTTACCATCACTCAAGTCCCCACTGTTGACATGCTTGGGCTTACTCTTGACCAGAAACTCAAGTGGACTTGCTAAATAAGCACTGTAGCTTCAGGAGCAGGCCAGAGGCTAGGAACACTGCAGTTCGTAACTTGTCTCCTGACTCCCAAAGCCTATACACGAGCTACAAGGCACAAGTCAGGAGTGTCATGGAATATTCCCCACTTGCCTGGATGGGTGCATCTCCAACAACATTCAAGAAGCTTGACATCATCCAGGACAAAGCAGTCCACATGATTGGCGTCACATCTACAAATGTTCAGTAAATCATCATGGATGCTCAGTAACAATATATGAGGGGAGGTGATGTCCCAGTGGCATTATTGCAAGACTGTTAATCCAGTGACCCAGGCAATTTTCTGGGGACTTGGGTATGAATCCCACCATGGCAGATTTTGGCTGTTGAATTCAATAAAAATCTGGAATTAGGAGTCTAATGATGACCCCGAATTGCTGATAATGAGGAAACTCCCTATCTGGTTCATTACGTCCTTTAGGGAAGGAAACTGCCATCCTTACCTGGTCTGGCCTGCATGTGACTCCAGGTTGACTAAACTGTCCACTGGGAAATTAAGGATGGACAATAAATGCTGGCCTAGCCAGTAGTGCCTTCATCCTTGAATGAATAAAAAAATCAGCAGTGTGTACGAGGTGCCACCTTCTCAAGGGGTAATCAGGGATGGGCAGCCAGTGACGCCCACATCCCATGACTGAATAAAAACAATTACTCTGAAACTGGAGTCACTTGTTTATTAGCATGAGTATAACAGGCAACCTTTAATCAAAACAATGCAATAAATAAATAGTTAATATGATTTTAGTGCACGTGGTACGATTACAACATTTAAAAGGCATTTGGATGGGTATATGAATAGGAAGCATTCATAGGGATACGGGCCAAATGCTGGCAAATGGGACTAAATTTACAAAGGATATCTGGTTGGCATAAACGGGGTGGACTGAAGGATCTGTTTCCGTGCTATATATCTCTATGACTCAATGCTAACTAACAAATGTTTACCAAAGAAACTTTCCTGCTCCTATGATGCTGCTTGACCTGCTGTGTTCATCCAGCCCCATGCTTGTTATCTCGCAAATCTACATCTGTCTTCCTTGAATTTCGCCATGTGACACTTTCCACATGATATAGTGGCTCATTGTTCATCAGATGCTGTGATAGTGTAGCATTCCCTCGTATTAGACTATAATGTTAGTTTAGGTTAGTGGCTCAAGTGCCGGTGTGTGCCTTGAGCCTGTGTTCTGACTCAATGGCAATGATTATTATCAGCAGTCAAGACCAGCAAGCTTTCAAAATTGGATTGGTGACACATCTTTGATACGCCTGCACGTGAAACAAAGTGCGGAAAAAAAGCAAATCAAATTTAAAAAAATTGCACGTGTATAACGCTTTTCATGACCATCAGACCCCATTTAAAAGCCAATTAGCTTTGGAAAATCATGACTGTTGTAAAGTTGGTAAAGGATAAACCAGGAGAGGGAAATCTGACTAGGACAAAGGAGGTTAGTTCTGGAATGAAATGTCTGAATTGAACATTCTACAAAAGTGTTTGCAATAGGAGCAAGAGCTCATCCTAGACCACTTGGTACCGTTACAGATGTGCTTAGTGAAAGTGCTACTTGAATTTTTGTTATGCTGTAAATTTTTGGCTCCCACGACAAGAATCCAGTGCTGACTCGGTCTTCGGTGGGAAGTCAGAGTCATTGTGGGGGTGGTGGTGTTATTCCAGGTTCAATCGACAATTCGATCATAAACTGCACCAACAAAATTGGATCTGTTTTGAAAAGTCACACCCCTTCCCCATCCGCAAGACTCCATCACTACACCAAGTTGCAGCTCAAAGTCATTTATGTTTCACAGAATGTGAAGCTGTCATTGATCATCACAAACAGGAATTAATTTAATATTATTTAAAAATACGACTTGCCACAGCTGAAAATGAGTCTATCACAAAGAAAATGAGTCACTTACTTGAAGTGGGCATTTTAACTCACAGTGTCAATGCACCATTTGAATTTTGAACTGCTGAGAATTTCTTTATTCATTCATGGGATGAGGGCCTTGCTGACCAGGCAGCACTTATTGCCCATCCCTAATTGCCCAGAGGGTGGTTAAGAGTTAACCACATTGCTGTGGGTCTGGAGTCACATGTAGGCCAGACCAGGTAAGGATGGCAGTTTCCTTTCCTAAAGGGCATTAGTGAACCAGGTGGTCTTTTCTGACAATCAGCTGTGGATTTGTAGTCATCATTAGATTCTTAATTCCACATATTCTTATTTGACTTTGAACTTGGCCATCTGCCATGACAGGATTTGAACTCGGGTTCCAGAGCGTTTTCTGGGTCTGTGAATTAACAGTCCAGTGATATTACCATTAGGCCATCACTCCCCACTTATAAAAATAACGCACATCTAATTTTGCTTGTTAGTATGGCCGGGGACAGCAGTCTGATGTTGATGTTAATATTTCTGCCCTTTTCACAGTTTCAGAACCAGAGTGAATACAATCGGTTTGCTCGCTTAACCTCTTCGCCCACCAATGCTCTGTTCATCTGGGTCCGCAATTTTGTCTGTAAAATTGGAGAGGAAGCTGAGCTCTTCATCTCTCTATATGACCCTCACGAGCAGAAGATAATCAGGTGAGAGTTAACAGTTTTCTTTTGATCGATCTTTGGTTAGGCCGCGTGTAGAGTATTGCATTCAGTTCCGGCCGCCACATTACAGGAAGGATGTGGAGACATTGGAGAGGGTGCAGAAGAGGTTTAACAAGATGGTGCCTGGGTTACAGGGTACTAGCTATAAGGAGAGGCTCGAAAATCTCGGGTTGTTTTCTCTGGACCGTCAGAGGCTGAGGGGAGACTTGATAGAAGTCAATGAAATTATGAGATGCATAGATAGGGTTGACGGTCAGAATCTTTTTCCCAGAGTTGAAATGTCTAAAACTAGGGGCATGCTTTAATGTGGGGGGGGGAGGAAGTTCAAAGGAAATGTGAGGGGCAGGTTTTTTACAGAGTGTTAGGAGTCTGGAATGCGCTGCCAGAGGTGGTGGTGGAGGCAGGTACATTAGGTGCATTTAACAGGCTTTTAGATAAACACGTGAATATGCAAGGAATGGACGATACGGACCAAGTGCAGGCAGAAGAGATTAGTTTCGTTTGGCATCATGTTTGGCACAACATGGTGGGCGGAAGTTCCCATTCCTACGCTGTATAGTTCTATGATCGATCATTCAGTGGGAAGTCACCGGCAAGGTGAATGTTGTTAGATTTCCAAAAAGAAAAGTAATGCTGGACTGCCCTTCTTAAAGCAACCTTTTCAAGCCTGTGGGCTTGCCCATAATTCAGTTTCCGATTGGGTTACGATTGTATACTCCAGATGTGGAGGGCACCATGTTCACTGGCGTGGAGTGGATGATGGAGCTGAACCACAGGACACATAACACTTTTTCAAAAACCCTGGGTGAGAAGAAGACCCTATTTCTTCCCACTTACTCACCGCAAAGGTTGGCACCACATAGTAGCTCAGGCAGATCAAATACTAATCTAGTAGACCATCTGAATTTTACTCATTGTGGTTACCTGGTATCTCTTGAAACACTTTTTTCGATTTTGTTCACTAGTATTTGTTTCTCATCCCAAATCTGAATTTTGATGTGATTTGATTTACTGTAGTTCAACTGGCCTAAGTACAGTGACAAGCTTTGTTTTGTGACCCGTGTAGGCTGGTCATAGCAAACAAGGACATATAGATCGTGGCGTGCTTAGAGCGAGGCATTCAGGTTGCATTGCACAGGAGATGCACAAAAGCAAGGTCAACATTAGATTTGAAATTAGAGAGGTCGGTTCAGCAGTCTAATAACAGCAGGGAAGGAGCTGTTCTTGAACCTATTGGTGTGTGTTTGTGTGTTCAAGCTTGTGCATCTTCTGCTTGACAGGGGAAGTTTTTAATGGAATTGGAGGCTTTTCATAGGAGCGCAGGAAATACCAGATAATAGACTCGCCAACTTTAAGGGCATTTAAATGGCCGTTGGATAAACATATGGATGATAATGGAATAGTGTAGGTTAGATGGGCTTCAGATTGGTTTCACAGGTCGGCGCAACATCGAGGGCCGAAGGGCCTGTACTGCACTGTAATGTTCTATGTTCTAAAAAAAGTCTGATTGACTTTCTACCGTGTTGGTAGCTAGATCATGTAACAATGTAGGACTTGCTGATTAATTGTAGCAATCAAACTCTATTAAATCCATGATCATTATCCACTTTGGCCGGAAGAACAGAACAACAGCATAATCGTTCAATGGTCATAGATGAGGAAATGTTGACGTATAAAAGGATCTGGATGTCCTTGTATATCAGTTATTGAAATTCACATCATCCTAGTCTATGTGGCAAAGGTTCCTCTACAAATTCTCTCCAAAAATGCGTGCGCACACACACGCACACACACACACACACACACACACACACACACACACACACACACAGCACCATGCGATGATGGGGCAGAAGGTCAACTGAGTGTACTTTCAGCATTTTCATCTTGCACGTTGGAAGTTTGCAAATGACGTCTGTTCACTCACAGGAGCAATCACCCTGCAGAAGATGGTAGGTAACACACTGGAATTGGTGTGAAATTACACTTGAGGAGTTTGGTTTCACCTGAAGAAAACGTTTTTGTTTTTCATTGAAGGTGTTCTGATTTATGAGAACAATCACACTGAAAATACAACAGGTGAAAAAAAAATCATCAGTGAATACAATTTGAAACTGTAATTACCAGGAGTTTAGGCCTAACACAGTCCAGAATATTTCCCATTTGTCACTGTCAATTTCATGCTTCCTTTGACTCCAGTGAAGTCGATCAGCTGCTGATTTAACAAGTCTAAATAAACAAGCTATTACAGAACTTGCAGATGAGGTGGCTCGCTTAAAGGTGCAGGGAGCAGGTGACCCAGGAGGTGAAAATCATTGTGTTAGTGAAGTCTGTTCTTTGTGGCAGTCGCAAAATCGGACATAGATTGTCTTTTTAAATTTACACTTGTGAAGGATGGTGGCATCACTGGCAAGTTGTGGCACGCTCCTAATTATTCTGGGACTGAGCGCCTAGTCAGGCCATTTCAGAGGTCAGTTAAGAGTCAAACCCATAGCTGTGGTTCTGGAGTCATACTGGGTAAGGACATGAGATCTCCTTCTCTAAAGGAAATTTGTTGACATCTCATATAGATACAGAGAAAGTAATGGCTTTCCTCATGCTTTATCTTTTTGAAGAAGACCGTTTATTGCTTGTCCCTAGTTGCCCTTGAGAAGGTGGTGGTGAGCTGCCTTCTTGAACCATTGCAGTCCTCCTGCTGCGGGCTGACCCACAATGCCCTTAGGGAGGGAATTCCAGGATTTTGACCCAGTGACAGTGAAGGAACTGTGATATATTTCCAAGTCAGGATGGTGAGTGGCTTGGAGGGGAACTTGCAGGTGGTGGTGTTTCCATATATCTGCTGCCCTTGACCTTCTAGATGGAAGTTATCACGGGCTTGGAAGGTGCTATCTGAGGATCTATGGTGAATTTCTGCAGTGCATCTTGTAGATAGTACACACTGTTGCCCCTGAGTGTAAGTGGTGGAGGGAGAGGATGCTTGTGGATAGGGTGCCAATCAAATGGCTGCCTGGATGACGTCAAGCTTCATGAGTGTTGTTGGAGTTGAAGCCAAAGAAGCCTTGGTGAGTTGCTGCAGTGCATCTTAAAGATGGTACACACTGCTGCTACTGTGCTCCAGTGTGGGAGGCAGTGAGGTGATAGATCAGTTGCCAATCAAGAAAGCTGCTTTTGTCCTGGATGGTGTCAACTTGTTGAGCATTGCAACTGCATTCAGGCAAGCGGGGAGTACTCAATCACACTCCTGAGTTGTGCCTTGTAGATAGTGGAGAGGCTTTGAGGAGTCAGGAGGTGAGGTACTCACTTCTGATCCTCTGGCCTGCTCCTATAAGCATTGTATTTATATGCTGTGTTGAGTTGAGTTTTTGGTTAATGAAAACCACAGGATGTTGATAGTGGGGTTTCTTGAGATAGCAACACCACCAAATGTCAAGGGGCGGTGGTCACATTGATCTCTTATTAGAGATTTCTTGCCATTTTTGTGGCAAAAAATGTTCCTTACCACTTTTTGGCCCAAGGCTAGATATTGTTGCATTTGGACATGGGCTGCTTCAGTATCTGAAGTTGCAAATGGTGCTGAACATTGTACAATCATTGGTGAACATCTCTACTTCTGACCTTATGATGGAGGGAGAGTTATTGATGAAACAGTTGGTCAGGCCTAGGACACTACCCTGAGGAACTCCTGCAGAGATGTCCTGGAGGTGAGATGACTGACCTCCAAGCACAACCATCTTCCTTTGTGTCAGTCTAACCAGAGGAGAGTTTGTCTCCTGATACCCACTGATTCCAGTTTTGCCAGGGCTCCTTGATGCCACACTTGGTCGAATGCAGCCTTGATGTCAAGGGCTGTCGCTCTCACCTCACCTCTCAAATTCAGTTCTTTTGTCCATGTATGAACCAAGGCTGTATTGAGGTCAGGAGC
Source organism: Ginglymostoma cirratum (assembly GCA_024137785.1). Classification (NCBI taxonomy): domain Eukaryota; kingdom Metazoa; phylum Chordata; class Chondrichthyes; order Orectolobiformes; family Ginglymostomatidae; genus Ginglymostoma; species Ginglymostoma cirratum. The sequence goes on along the minus strand of JAHRHZ010000248.1, from coordinate 3,484,883 downwards.
TGAGTGGCCCTGGCAGAACCCAAACTCGGTGTCACTAAGCAGGTTATCAGTGAGCACTGTTGATGATCCCTTCCATCACTTTACTGATGTTCGAGGGTAGACTGATGGGGTGGAAATTGGTCGGATTGGATTTGTCCTGCTTTTTGAGTGCAGGACACAGCTGGGCAAATTTTCCACATTATCGGGTAGATGCCAGTATTGTAGGTGCACAGGAATAGCTTAGCTAGGGATGAGGCAATTTCTGGAGCACAATTCTTCCGTACTGTTGCTGGAATGTTTTTGGAGGCCCATAGCCTTTGCCATATGCAGTGCCTCCAATTGTTTCTTGTTATCACATGGAGTGAATTGAATTGGCTGAAGACTGATACCTGTAATGGTGAGGACCACTGGAGGAGGCTAAGATGGATCATCCACTTGGCACTTCTGGATGAAGGTTGCTGTGAATGCTTCAGCCTTATCTTTTGCATTGATGTGCTGGGCCCTTCCATCATTGAGGATGGGGATATTCTGGGCCCTAAAGTCGTAGATTGTGGCTGGAGTAGAATTCTGCTAATGTTGATGGCCCACAGCACCTCTCGGATGCTTAGTCTTTGAGTTGCTGGATCTATTTGGAGTTTGCAGTTAGCACGCTGATGGTGCAACACAACATGTTGGAGAGTATTCTCAATGTGAAGGCAGGATCTTGTCTCCTCAAGGATGTATGGTGGTCACTCTTACCGATACTGTCATGGACAGATGCATCTGCAGTTGGCACATTGGTGAGAATGAGGTAATATATGTATTTTGCTCCTGTTGGGTCCCTCACAACCAGCTGAAGGCACATTCTAGCAGTTATGTGCTGATTTCCTGGACTAGTGGTCTAACGATAATACCACTAGGCCATCGTCTCTCCATTGTACCTGTACATGTATATTTTTTAAATTCATTCACAGCATGCAGGTGCTCCTGGGAAGTAGAAGGTTAAGGAGTGATTTGATTGGGGTTTTCTCCAAGGAGCTGTAGAGGCTAAGTCAATAAGTGTATTGAAGGCTGAGACAGATTTTTAATCAGGAAGAGAATCAAGGGAACTGAATGGAATCAAAGTGGAGCTGAGGATGATCAGATCAGCCATGATCTCATTGAATGGCAGAGCAGACTCAATGGGCTGAATGGCCTACACCTGATGTTCTTAAGTACATGGGTTCACAGCAGCTGATGAAACTTAACAACAAAGAACAAAGAAAGTTACAGCACAGGAACAGGCCCTTCGGCCCTCCAAGCCTGCGCCGACATGGTGTCCTTCACAACTAAAACCCCCAACCCTTCCAGGGACTGTATCCCTCTCCTCCCATCCTATTAAATTCACTTAATTTAAACAGAATTGGAACTGAAAGCTAGTCTCAGCAAAGATGACCACAAAGTCATCATGGTTTGTCATAAAAAACAAGCAGGTTCGCAGACATCCTTCAGATTAGGAAATCTGCCATTCTGACCAGAACTGGCCTATATGTGACTCCAAAACCACAGAGTCTTTACTGCCCTCCAAAATGGCCTAACAAGTACTCAGTTCAGGGGGTAATTAGGGATGTGCAACAAATGCTGGCGTTGCCAGTGACATCCAATCATTGAATTAATAAAGGAAAAGGTAAAAGGTGCTATTTGCAAGTCAGTGTTGGGTTTCATTTATTAATGCAGGTTTTGCCAAATGCTGATTGATTTTGTTTTACTGGAATTCAGTCCAGACGAGATCAAGATGAAGAGAAGCTTTAGAACATTGAATAGTACGGCACAGGAAAAGGCCCTTTGGCCCACCATGTTTGTGCAGGCCATGATGCCATTCTAAACTAATCTCATCTGCCGGCACATGGTCCACATCCCTTTACTCCCTGCCTATTCATGTCTGTTTGGCAACACTTCTCTCTTTGTAGCAATGTTGAAATTCTGGACTGCCAAACGACTGTAGCAAAGTGCTTGAAAGTTCACAATTTAGGTGAATTTCACTCATTCTGTCTGGATTATCCAACAAATCAATTGACCACGTGTTGTGGATCCCGGTCGATCCTCACTGGACTGACACCAGTGGAATCCAGCAAGTTCCTCAGCAATCCACACTGTGAGCTTACCGTTCCCATAGCCAAGGCGAAAGTTAGCTGACTTTAACAGTGAATCTCAAGTCCAAAAGTTGAAATCCAAAGGTTGACAAAGGTGGATAACCAATAAAGAACATTCATTCGAATCAGCCACTCTTGCAATGGAAAGTCAAATGTGGTGGCTTTTAGAGATTCAAAAATGAGAGAGTGTCTACCATCAACCAGAGTGCTTTGAAAATGTTCTGAGCTAAATCCTGACCTAAGCATCCTTTGTCGATAAATTAAGAAAGAGGCTGAGTTTCAATTGTCATTCATTGCTCTGCCTTCATTGTTTAAAATAGATTTTATGTTAAAATAAACTTCTATCTTTTCAGTGAAAACTATTTATTTCGCTGGGCAAGCACTGGCCTACCAAAGGAGATTGAGATGCTGAATAATCTAAAAGTCGTGTTCACAGTAAGTATGGCGTTGATATTTTCCAGCACAGAATAGGGTCTGTTTGACCCAACTATCAATCTTGGTATTTATGCATGAGAGGGTCTTTGCTCCATCCCCTACTATTGTGGGTAATTCCACCACGTAATCCTTCCAATCCTTTCTCCCGCCTGTGTTTATCTTGCTTCATCATAAATGCATCAATGCTGTATTCCTCAGGCACTCCATGCGATAGCAACCTCGATATCCTTCCCATTCTTTTACTGTAGATTTTTATTTAATTACTTGTCGGATTTATTCGTGACTATGTTAATTTGTGGCTCCTAGTTTTTGATACGTCTATCCCATCAAATCACTCGAGAATTTGAATGAGGTCATCTGTCAATCCTTTCCGATGCCTGAGTTTGTTCAGTCTTCCCTGTTGGGTTCTGGTATCATTCTTGTAAATTGTTTGGTTTTGTACTTCAGCCCATGTTTCTACATTATTTTCTTCTATAATAGGAAGACTGGTAATGAAATAAAAGCTCCCTCTTTTCTTCAGGGAACTGCTTCCAGACCCTACTGCTATTATTTTGTAATTGTGAAGGGGCCACCAGTACCAACTAAATTGTGAACATGGTGGCCGAAAGAAAGAAAATTGGAAAATAGCTGCAGGAGTAGGCCATTCAGCCCTTTGAGCCTGCTCCACCATTCATTTTGATCATGGTTGATCATCCAACTCAGCAGCCTGTTCCTGCTTTTCCCCCTTATCCTTTGACCCCTTTAGCCCCAAGTGCATTATCCAACTCGTTCTTGAAATCATAGAATGTTTTGACGTAACTGCTTTCTGTGTTAGCAGATTCCATAGGCTCAACATTCTCTAGGTGAGGAAATTTCTCCTCATCGCAGTTTACTCCATATCCTTAGACTGTGGCTCCTGGTTCTAGACTGCCCCATCATTGGGAAAGCCCTTCCAGGATCTGCCCTGTTAGAGTTTTATGGGTTGCTATGAGATTCCACGACCATTCTTCTCAATTCCAGCGAATGTAATTATACATCATTCCTGCTATGGCAGGAGTCAGACTGCGCTCCCTCCATAGCAAGAAAATCCTTCCTCAGTATAAGGAGACCAAAACTGCACTCACTATTCAGGTGTGATGGAAGCTTGGTCATTTCTTTTCAGATTATTGAACCAAAATGGAAGGAACTGCCCTATTTGTTTATATTTATCTTGTCACAATCTCCTTTTCACAAACAAAGGGCTATATTATACGTGACCTCGCTAGGTGTGTTTCTGGCATGGTTTGGGGTGGGGGGAAGGGGTAGACGTAAACGATTTTTTAAAATAGTATCCCTACAGTGTGGAAACACGCCCTTCGGCCCAACAAGTCTACACCAACCCTCAGAGCATCCCAACCGGACCCATCGCCCTATATCCCACCTACTCTACACATCCCAGAACACAACGGGCAATTTAGCATGGTCAATCCACCTTAGGAGTGCGGGAGGAAACTGGAGGAAACCCATGCAGACACGGGGAGAATTTGCAAACTCCACACACACAGTGGCCCGAGGGTGGACTTGGACCCGGGTCCCTGGCGCTGTGAGGCAGCAGTGCTAACCACTGGGCCGGCCCAAAGATAGTGAATGTATGGCCTTAACTCTTCCATCCATCCCAAGATTACCCCCATAATCTGGAAGGGCTGATCGTTACCCATCTGAAGGTTACCCCCATGATTGGGAGGGGCTGGGTATTGAGGTTGACAGCTGAGCCTCTATGTTTAGCTCAATAAAGAGCTTCTTAGAGGGCAGAAGCAGGCAGCTTGCTTCTCTTTAAACATTTTTAAAAGTGTGAGAAGGAACAGGGCATGTTATTTACAGGTGATGTCATTCATACATTAGGCCACCTGCGACCACTCCACCCCACCCCCATCCCAGAGATAATATTAACCCCTTCGTCCCTGTCAACCTGCACCTCCTCAGCCCCTCCTGACTCAACCCTTCCTGCCCAACACCATTGACTTACCTTGGGCCAGGATCCATACCTGCCTTCAATGGGAAACAGAAACAGAAATTGCTGAAGAAACTCTGCTGATCTGAAAACATCTGTGGAGAGAGAGAAATGGAGTAAGACTCTTCTTTGGAACAGAACAGGAAGGGTCACTGGACCCGAAACGTTAACTCTGTTTCTGTCTCCACAGGTGCTGCCAAACCTGCTGAGTTTCTCCAGCAATTTCTGGTTTTGTTTCTGATTTCCAGCATTCACAGTTCTTTGTGTGTGTTTTTTAATGCCTTTTCTGAGTGCCTGTCTGTCGTTTTGGCAGGGCTCACTACCCAGTGCTTGGCACTGCTGGAGTTGCTGGCAAAGCAGATTGCCCACCTGGTCCAGGGCATGGGCTCCCTCTCCAGTGATCATCGTCCTCATTCGTGGTGCCCGTAGGGTGTTGTTGCTGTGGGGTGCACTTTGCTTTCGTAGATCATGGGGCAGGATGAGGAGTCCACCCCTTTCCCGCCCCACCAACCCCACTCTGCTCCCTTCCATAACATTTCTCATTCTCTGGCTTTCCAGTGTAGTTCTTCCAGAAAGAGCATCAGTTGTCAAAAGTTGCACAGAGATGAAGGAGGGTAATGTCATGCTGCAAGGTTACACCAGGTTACAGGCATACAAGATATTGCTGATGCTCTGATGTGGACCGAAACAAATAAAGCAATCTGTTTGACTCCGAACAGCCTGCTGAAGTGGCAAAGTGTTCCATTTATGGGCAACAAATGCTGGTCTTGCTCCCACATCCCATGAAAGAATAAACAAACGTTGAAAAACCTATCCATCTCAGTCTTGAATAGATTAAGTAAGGGTTTAATTAAAGGTTGCAGGGAGAAGGCAGGAAAATGGGATTGAGAAACATATCAACCATGATCAAATGGCAGACTTCATGGGCTGAATAAAGTAAGTCTACTTTTTGTATCTTATGGCCTAAGGCAGGAGAATGGGGTTGGGAAACTTATCAGCTGTGATCAAATGGCAGAGCAGACTTGATGGGCTGAATTGCCTAATTCTGCTCCCATATGTTAAGGTCTCATGATCTAATGAATGAGCTTTGATACTTTAAAGAATTTGATATTTTAGAGGGGATTGATTCAGAAGAACTTTAGAAAACGTAATTCAACACCAAAGCAAATTCTATAGATTTAGAACTGTTATTCAATCACTTCCTGATCTTTCTCATTTTAGGATCTAGGAAGCAAAGACTTAAATCGGGAGAGGATTTACTTAGTGTGTCAGATAGTCCGGGTCGGGAGAATGGAGCTGAAGGAAACTAATGCCAAGAAGATGACTCAAGGTTTGAGAAGGCCATTTGGAGTTTCAGGTATGTTAAGGATTGCGAGGTTGCGAGTACACAGAGAACATTCTTGGAATCAAGTATCAACCAACGGCTTGTGGACTCTCAACTGTAAACAGTTTTGAGAATTGGAGGGAAGGAAAAGGAGAGATCACGATGACTCCATCAATTTATTTATGGAGCTTAATCCCCAATCATTCCTTCACTCTGCCAGGCCTCTCTATCTCTTCGTTATCCAGAAACAACTTTAGGAACTAATTCTCGGAATGAGGATCAAGGCTATGATGTTACAGATCTATTTCGACCCATTGTTGGAAAGTGGCAATCTTCCTTTCATTGTTTTAAGATCTAAAGGGTTTAAAGGTTATGGGGGGAAAGCAGGGCACTGAGCTGGATGATCAGTCATGATGACAATAAATGGTGGAGCAGGCTCACAGAGCCGAATAGCCTAAGCCTGCTCCCTTTTGCGATATGTTTATGTTCCAAATTGCTTTATACAGTCTGTTTTGATTCTTTCCCTGATGTATTACTGTGCAAGTCTGGTCAATTGAACTTTGGAATGAAATCTCTGCTTAAAAAAAATGTCTGTGCCTCATATGAAGTCCTATTGTAAGCTCCTCACATTAGCAAGGATGTGTCAGATATGGAGAAAGTGCAGCATAGGTTTACTTGAGATAGTGAGAACCACCGATGCTGGAGTCAGAGACAACACAGTGTGGAGCTGGAGGAACACAGCAGGCCAGGCAGCATGAGAGGAGCAGGAAAGCTGACATTTCGTCAGCTTTCCTGCTCGATAGATTTACTTGAGTCACACAATTTGTAGGGTGTATAGTTACAAGGAATGCGTTGAGGATTACCTTTTTTTAAATTCTTTCAAACAGCGTCTGAAATTGCTGCAGAAATTCAGCAGTGTCGGTGGAGAGAAAGCAGAGTTAATGTTTTATGTCGAAATTTCCAGTTCTCGCAACGATAACCCTGCTTTCTCTGCACAGATGCTGCCAGACCTGCTGAACTTGGCCAGCAATTTCTCTTGTTGTTTCAGATTTCCAGTTTTGTGGTTTTTTTAAAAATCCTGATAATCTTATCCATTTACAGCCTTTGCCAGCAAGGCCAGTGTTCCTTGTCCATTCCTGTATTGCTCAACAGAAGATGGTAATGAGCTGCATTCTTCCAACACTTCACCGTGAAAAGGTGAAGGTACACCCACAATATTGTTAGGTAGCGACTTTTAGGATTTTGAGCCAACTGCCTGTCCGGAGAATTTTCATGTGATGGGGTTTTCATGTGTACTTCTCCTTCTCAGCGGTAGAGGTTTCAGGTTTAAGAGTCGAAATCGAAGGGACCTTGCTGCACTGCATCATGCAGATGTTACACTCTGTGTCCCAATGTGGGAGGCAGTGAATGCTGAGATGTTGGATGGTTTGCCAATCAAGAGAGCTGCTTTTGTCTTGGATAGTACTGACTTAGTTGAATGTTGCATCTAGGCAAGTGGTGAACATTTCTTCAGATTCCTGACCTGTGCATTATGGATAGCGGATGAACTGATTTTGGGGAGGCAGGAGGTTATTCACCACTAAACTGGGGGTCAGTTAGCTCAGTTGGCTGGACAGCTGTTTTTGCGATGCAGTCATAGAATCATAGAGATGTACAGAATGGAAACAGACCCTTCGGTCGAACTTGTCCATACTGATCAGATATCCAACATAAACCTAGCCCCCTTTGCCAGCATTTGGCCCATATCCCTCTAAACCCTTCCCATTCATATACACATCCTGATGTCTTTTAAATGTTATTATTGTACCAGCCTCTACCACTTCCTCTGACAGCCTCTTCCAAACACACACCACCCTCTGTGTGAAAACGTTGCCCCTTAGGTCCCTTTTACCTCTTTCCCCTTTCACCTTAAATCTATGCCCTCTAGTTTTGGACTCTCCTAATCCAGGGAAAAGACCTTGACTATTTACCCTATCCATGCCCCTCATGATTTTATAAACCTCTATATGGTCTCCCTTCAGCCTCCAACACTCCAGGGAAAACATCCCCAGCCTATTCAGCCCTTCCCTTTAGCTCAAACCCACCAACCCTGGCAACATCCTTGTAAATCTTTTCTGAACCCTTTCAAGTTTCACAACATCCTTCCTATAGCAGGGAGACCAGAATCGCATGCAGTATTCCAAAAGTGGCCAAACCAATGTCCTGTACAGCTGCAATGTGACCTCCCAACTCCTATACTCAATGCACTGACCAATAAAGACAAGCGTACCAAATGCCTTCTTCACTAGCCTATCTACCTTCGACTGCACTTTCAAGGAATGATGAACCTACACTCCAAGGTCTCTTTGTTCAGCAACACTCCCCAGGACACAGCACAAGTCAACAGCATAAGTTCAATTCCTGCACTGTCTGAAGTTACAACGAGCGGCCTCTCCTTCTCAAACTTTCCCCTTGACTCAGCTTAAACCACCATTAGCCCTATGGCCCATTAGGACTATTTTGACTTTGTCTTTACTCAGTGATGGATTCCCAATCTTGTAGCCGCAGTCCAGTTTAGTTTACGACGTGAAAGGCGAGCGCAGGAAGTATTGATAGTGGGGGATTCTGCAGTGGTAACATCATTGAATGTCATGGTGCAATGGTTAAATTCTCTCCCTTTGGAGTTGATTGTTGACAGCCTCTGTATAGCTATCCAAGGATGTGCAGGTTAGTTAGATTGGCCATGCTCAATTAGAACTGAGAACATAAAACATAGAACATAGAACAGAACAGCACAGTACAGGCCCTTCGGCCCACGATGTTGTGCCGACCTATTATCCTACTAAGATCAATTTACCCTGCATACTTTTACTATCCTCCATGTGCCTATCCAGGAGCTGCTTAAAAGTCTCTGACTAAACTACCACTGCCGGCAGCGCATTCCACACTCCCACCACTCTCTGTGTGAAGAAAAATTGAATAGTATCCAGGAATGTGCAGGCTAGGTGGGCTAGCCATGGGAAATGTGGGGTTATAGGGAATAGAATGGGGGGAGGGAGTGGGCCAGGGTGGGATGTTTTTGAGGGTTGGTGTGGACTCAATGGGCCAAATCGCCTGTTTTCACACTGTAGGAGTCCTAAGATTCTGTGAATGTTACTGGCTACTCCATAGTGGCTGTCCAGGTCTTGCTAAATGTGAGCATGGATTGCTCTAGTGAATATTTGGGAATGTGTTAGTTAATTGGGGAAGGGGCAGCAGACCATGTCTAGCTAACTTCATTGAATTCCTTAGTTTGTTGTCAGGGTGTGGGTGATCCCACCAAAGGCACATGTATTGCCTAATCCCAGCAGTTTGGCTGAATGTCTGGCTGAAGAATCTGGTCCATACAGACGCAGTCTGGTGTTAAGAGAAGAGTGACAAAATAAACTGGGTTTTTTTCTCTATAACTCAGCAGCTGGTAAGCTGTGCTTATCTAGTGCTGGCCCACAGTGTACCAGAACGATTAACGGCAAGAGACTGCGAGAATATCGACAGAAATGCTCAGCAGGTCTGGCAACATCTGTTAGAGTGAAATTGAGTGAACACCTCAGGCTCTGTGATTTTATCAGAGCTGCCCAGCCTTTCGATCCGGTAACACCTCCTGCTATGAACACAGCCCAGTCGCAGGGCCATTGCTCTTCGACCTCGGTTGTTTGCCTGAGGGAAATTTCAGCCTCAGAGGAAGGTCAGTAGGTGACTGTGAGGATGGCTGAGTGTAAAGGAAAACCCTCAAGTCAAACTTCCAAAGAAGAACAAATAAAGAACAGTACGGCACGGAAACAGGCCCTTTGGCCCAGCAAGCCTGTGCATGCTGCCTTTCTAAATTAAAATAATTCTGTGCCTCTACAGGGTCTGTATCCCACTATTCCCTGCCTGTTCATGTATCTGTCAGGATGCCTCTTACACAGTGCTATTGTATCATCTCCTCTGGCAGCTCATTCCAGGCACTTACCACGCCCTGCGTGAAATAACTTGCCTCTCATATCCCCTTCCAGTTGTTAAACTACGATAGTGCTGAAGGTCACTGATGGCATTGGGGCAATCCAACTGGGGATGTGCTGCTCCACCTGTCAGATATAGATGCCTCTTTGCAGAATCACAGAATTGTCCGGGTGCAGAATGAGCCCATTACTGCATCTTGACTACACCAGCTCGATTATCAAGCTTATCTCCGCCGCATCTGCTCCCAGGATGAGACATTCCACTCCCGCACATCTCAAATGTCCTCATTCTTCAAGGACCGCAACTTCCCCCCCACAGTGGTCGAGAACGCCCTCGACCGTGTCTCCCGCATTTCCTGTAACACATCCCTCACGCCCCGTCCCGCAATAATAATCAAAAAAGAATCCCCCTCGTCCTCACGTACCACCCCACCAACCTCCGGATCCAACACATCATCCTCCGACACTTCCGCCATCTGCAATCCGACCCCACCACCAAAGACATTTTTCCTTCCCCACCCTTGTCTGCTTTCCGGAGGGACCACTCTCTCCGTGACTCCCTTGTCCGCTCCACACTCCCCTCCAGCCCCACCACACCCGGCACTTTTCCCTGCAACCGCAGGAAGTGCTACACCTGCCCCCACACCTCCTCCCTCACCCCCATCCCAGGCCCCAAGAAGACTTTCCACATCAGGCAGATGTTCGCCTGCACATCTGCCAATGTGGTATACTGCATCCGCTGTACCCGTTGTGGCTTCCTCTACATCGGGGAAACCAAGCGGAGGCTTGGGGACCGCTTTGCAGAACACCTGCGCTCAGCTCGCAACAAACAACTGCACCTCCCAGTCGCGAACCATTTCAACTCCCCCTCCCATTCCTCAGACGACATGTCCATCCCGGGCCTCCTGCAATGCCACAATGATGCCACCCGAAGGCTGCAGGAAC